>APFE031479600.1:3638-32703 GCA_000404065.3 Pinus taeda
CTCTTGATGTTTTATTGTTATAGATGCTGCTATATTGATGATCAACGTAGAGGAGCTTATGTATTGTGTATGTTTTCCGCAATAGTACATGATCAGGATAATCTCTGTTGAATATGTGTTAAATTATTCAAAATTTCTACACAGGCTTCACATGCATGGATGTTCAGGAGCATGGATGTCATTTTGTTCATGCACGTGATCCAATCCATTGGCACACTCAACGAGGTGAAGTTCCAAAACCAAGTCCGACTGGAGCTAGACATGTACTTTGATGAGTTGATTTGCATAGCCACCAGCTCAGAATTGGAGATCAGTGCAGACACTATGCATCAATATGTTGTTGGTATGGATGCACTCAAGACTATGATGTGCATGTTATTAGATGAGTTGGAGAAAGGAGCCAAATAAGTGTACCTGGATGCAACCAAGGAAAGAGTTTGCTTTTAGTAGGATGTAACGATTGAGCACACGGACACCATAACGGACTACCAATCTTGGCATCAATTCGCCACCGTCGATCATCGCAAGGATGTCGAAGAATTTGTCTTCCCACAAATGTCTGAGTATTAGTGATGTCTTGCATGGCTTGCTCAAGACTACTTTGTCTCACATGGGTACATATGAAAATTGTAACGTCAAATGTTATAACAATGAAAGACCAAGTGTTGATAGTAGAGTGTAACAATCATGTAGTAGTTGAAGAGTCATGAGGGTAGGTAAAGAGTCACAAAGGGGAATGTCAAGGCTCACCACACCCTTTTCTATTTATAGAACCTTATAACTCATTGCAGAGGCTTTTGGGAGCCAATATTCCTATAGGTTTAACTTAGAGAAAGGTTGGAGTATATTGTAACAAGCCTTGGCTTCTCCACAGTGCAAAGCTAGTATATCTCTTTGGAGGAGCAAGTGGCAGTGACTGTAACATTCGCCTGTTGAGACTAGTGGTTGGTCATGGTTGTATGTATGATTGGATCTTTAACTTTCTTAATATAACAAAGCCAACATGTTTCATGCATATGTTTTTATTGTAGTTGAGCTATCTTGGTTACTCTAATGATATGTGTAGTTGTTATTTACGCATGTATGTATGGAGTATTATGTATATGTTTGTATGAACCTTATCGAAATTTGTTGTTGGTATAACCATCACTTTGTATCATCGGCTAACCTGCTTTCCAACTTGTGATGTCTTACTTCTCATGTGTTTCCTTTCAAGCTGCGTGCTATCATATGTTTCTAGGGGGAACACTCATGCCCCGTTCCGTGTGTCAGATCCTTTCATGTGCCTTCCTTAACTTGCTATAAATGTCACACCCTTGCTATCAACAAGGATATATTACTCACCTCTGCGTGCAACAGTAGTCAAGGCGATACCATACTACCCCACTACTGGGACTCCTACACAAAATTGTCTGAGGTCCTGTTGGGACTTCTTACTGGGGAGATCCCTTGAAATGTTGGCAGGTCCAACACTGTCAACATTTCTGGAACTAGAAGGAGGGCCAGATGACAAGCTAAGTCCTCACATCCTATTTTGAATCTTCACACTTATGTCATGGATATCGTTTGACTTCTCCATCTGTGATGTCTGTCTAACACACAACTCGTCAACATCATGAGGGAGTTTTATGATCTCTTGTCATAACTCATGTATGATGGTGAAGGCGAAGTGGCATGGCCTGAGTACTTACACGATTTCCTTGCATTCTTGGAGGATGCAGATGAGTTCGATGAAGTCAAGGTCGAATTGCTGCTTTCACACACTTCGCGAATCCCCGCAACGATGATGTCGCAACCTGTCTCACGATTGTGTGCACTCACTTAAGCAGTTCTATGATATAATTGAATCTACTTTCCATCATTTTGATCTCAAACCTCTGGACAAAAAACTATTAAAACAATGGAAGACTCTACAAGAATCACCTATGGATTTTTGGCAGTGCTTCCATGTACTTTAGTTTAAAGCTTCGAAAAACTAGATGAAATTACAATATATTTGGGACATATTTGAATATTTCCTTCACAAATAATTCTATCCCAAGATGAATTTGAAGTTCAAACACTGCTCAACATACTTCGGTGATGGAGCTGTGCAATAACAAGTGGACACAGTCACTGTCACAAGTGAATGTTTGCCTTCCCCTCATCCAATAGCTCCACCATCATAGAGTGATGTGGGAGAACATGCACACACATCTATTCAACAGTCACATCCTCCCATCATCACTTCTCTGAATTTTCATGCAGATTTTGTTGTGAAGCATGGGTTATCACATGCATTTGTTACCTCAACCTTCATCTTCGCATTCTACTGATCCTCCAGATTGCACTGTCTAGTTTTCTTCCATTCCAGAATCTACACCTGTCGTGAACAAGGATCAAGCCATCGACAGAGTTGGTGTTGCTAACCAACCTACACTAGCATTTATGATGAGTATGACTGGGAACCTCAACATCAACCCACGGTGAAGGATAATCTCCTTCTGTCTGCGCCTCCTCTGCTTTTCTGACATCTTTGGTGATTCCGCTATATCTGATTTTCCTTGTGTAAATCCTTCCACAGATGCACCTACTATTAATCATTCACATAATACACTGGATTTCAGTCCATCATTCAATGGTGGAGAGGACAAATCCTTCATTGAAAATACACTTGATTTTTCATCTACCTTTTCCAAAAATGCAGAGGGTGAACATTCTTGCTTCTCATCTACCCCTCTGTTTGATTTATTTGATCATGAGGATGCCGAAGAAATCATTGATTTTTTTGATCGTAGCTGTTATGATCTATTTACACTAGTATTCGACCATGATGATGATTCTATTGTTGTTGATATTTCAAAACCACCTATTTATGATTATCTATATGTCTGCGAAATCGAAACCCTGCAGGCTTTCGAGGCACTTTAGTCCGAGCTGATGGTTATGTCAGGCCATCATTGTCCTTGTTAACCTCCTATTGCAATAGGGGCTCATATTTCATGATTGACGGTTTGCATGCCATATATGTCATCTTTTTATTACTGCAAACGTTCCATATTTCCAGAGAGTTTCATTTAGATAAGTCATTCAAATTTTGAAGAGATGTTCAGTCAAGGGAAGGCCAAACAGTTTAAACTTGGCTTCCCTGGGTTTCAATTTCTTTCTTTAGAAAATAGAGATGAATATCTGGCCAAACAAGCTTAAAACTTGGCGGATTGGTAAATAGGTAGAGAAACCAGGGTGCTCATCAGCTTAATTTGAGCCTTGGAAGAGACAAGGGTCGATTTAGATAGGAGGATAGCTGAAAGAAAGGTTGAAAGGTTGGGTATGCTAGTTCAAGGGCACCCAAACCAAGAGAAGAAAAAAATGTTAGGAGAGTAGGCCGGGTAGGTAGCGTTGTGGTGGCAGAATCATGGCTTGGGATCCGTTTCATTTTTAGTGTTTCCAAGCATCATATCCTTTCGCATCTCAAGCATAAGGCAGTTTCAATTTGGAGGAGCTCAAGCGAGGCATGCCTGAATTTCCCTTTTTCCCTCAAAACACTTGCTAAATTCCCCTAATCCGCTTAAAAAGTCCTGTTTCCCCTTCAAAAGCCTAAGATTCCTATCCTTAGCGCTCTCTGATCAGATTACATATTAACTTCTAACTTATTATCTAAATCCCAGTTATTCTTCCCTCCCCATACTAAAAACATTATACGAGATCCCCCTAAATACATATCCCCTCCATTGGTTGAAATATAATCATAACTAGCTCAGCATTTTCTGCTACTACTACAAAGGACTATCAACCTTTAGTTCTATTTTTTATGGTTGTGAAAGAGATGATGCTAAATCAAAGCAGCTCTTCTCGATGTTATAAAAGTCAGGGACAGAAAGATAGAGGAGCTCAAAAGACAAATGAAGTGCTCTCAGTAGAAAAAAGTCCCATAGTCAATTCCATCAAAGTGCATGAAGACAAAATTTCGAGGCTTATGGAGGAGAATGAAAATAACAATTTGGCTTTTCAGTAGGCATGCACTAAATTGGAACTTGCAGATTCAAAATTAGATGACCGAGACAGAGACATGGCAGAATTGCAACAGAAATTATTGGTCAAACAACCACCATTTCTAGTTTCTTCCAGGCCATCTGCTTCAGCTAAAGATCAAAGAACCTCTAAGGCATCAAAGAGGGTGGAAATAGGAGTGGGAATGTCTTTCAAGTCACAATGCTATAAGAAATGTTGGAAATTTGCATGATGTTGGGGGTAATGGAATAGCTAAATTAGAGAAGAAAGAAGATTATAAGAATAACCATGTCCATGTTTCACGCTCTTTGCTTGGGCTAACTAAGACATAAATTGCTAATGCCATCTGTGAATAGGAATTCAAAACTATGGCATCTGCGAAGAAAAATGAAATGGATATTCCAGCTTCTGATTCTTCTGGTCCCTGTCCTATTGAGACAAGTTTGTCAGAAAGTGTTGCTGAGGCAACTTTTCAACCTTTAAAGAAGCAATTTCATAGAATTCCAACACTGGGAAATCCCATACAGAATGACAGGAAGGATTATCTTGCTGTTGCTTCTGACTTGCTGCCAAGTTCTCATGACATCTTTAGTTCATATGGAATCGAGAATGCTCTACATTGTTGTGGCAATAACAATTCAGAGAATGTATCTCTTCAGCGCCTTTGAGTCACTTCAGAACCTCAAAAAGATGGGACAACTACAAGAAGCTTTTATCTGGGAAATGGATTTATGATGGGACCTCCGGATGTTTCAGATACTATAGAATGGGTTGCGATACAGTGTTCTTCATGTTTATCCTTGATTGGTTTATATCCTGGTGTTAAAGGCAAAACCCATGTCAAATGCCATGGACAATGGAGAATATTCTGGTAGTTTGATTTCTGATTATGGAAGTGTCTTGGAAAAGGAGGGCAATTCAAGTGTTAAAGGTGGTTTTGACTCTGGAAGCAAGAAAAATATGTTTGATTCAGGAAACATAGCCATTGGTCATTCATTCTCTAGGCAGAGTGACTCCATTGGTGGTAAATTAGCCAATTACGGGAGGTCATATTTTCTTAGAAGATCACCAAGCAATGGAAACTCTGCTCCATCACCTGTTTTTGATGAATTTTTTACAACACGTTTAACTGGATCACAAATGCCTGATAAATTTATTGGCTTGGATGCTCCAAGATCAATGCCAGAATGTTTTCAAAAACCTATGGCTTTCAAAGATGATAAAAGTAGATATGAAGATCATAACACAAACATGCTTGATGTAGCCATTCATCACTATCGAGATGCTGATGCACGCCCTTCAGAATCTAGAACGTCTATTAATGGAATGGTTGGAACATCATATCCTCCATTTGCCAATACGACAAAGGAAGGAGCTCAGACACTAGAATTTCTGTTTGGAAAAGCATTCATGAAAGAGTTGCGTTCTGCAGATTCCCCAGTTTCAGTAAAACCACTTGTTTCAGGAAAAACATTTTTCAATGATGTATCTCTAGAAGATAATGGAATGGAATCATCATTCACAGTGCCTCTGCACCTGCAAAGGTCGCTTCCAAAATTCAGAATTTGAGACAGGTATTGCTAAACATGATGTTTGTCCATCATCTATGAAAATGAACATGAAAGATGGTAAAAGAGTAGGTTTACAGTCACAACAGTTGTCTTTAGATGGCAATACTCAGCTGAAAAATGCGCACACACAGTGGCAATACTCAGCTGAAAAATGCGCTTGGACAGTGGCAATACTCAGCTGAAAAATGCGCACACACAGTGGCAATACTCATGGAAGATTTGACAACTTAAAATTGTACTCTAAATCTGTCATTGGTGGCAAGATCATATAACGAAAAGATGGTTCTTGGGAGCCACTTATTGAACCTGTGGATGTATTCATAAGATACCAGTATGATAAGAGTGGTTCTGGTGCACCTTCACAAATACAGATGGCTTCTACTAAGGATCTGAATATAAATCCTCAAAAATTAAATTTGACTGTTGGTGTAAGCAGGAAACCTGGACGCTTGCTCTGGTTTTTAAAGATATCTGAAGGTGCTTACTATGTCACAGCCAGATAAACCAAACTAATACACCTGGAGGTTGTATTAATGATCACAGGAGATAAGACAGGGGTGATTTAACAGTTTGAAGTGTTTTGAGAGGAAAGTGAATGCCCGATACGACAGCGAAGCAACTTCAGTAAACCGACAAAGAGTATCAGTTATGAATATCAGCAGGGGACTTTAAAACACGAAGCTAGATGGCAGCAAAGGGATAACGCAAAGAGAAATAGAGCAGCTCAGAGCCATCAAAGCTCACCAGCGCATATTAAAAAATCTCGAAGCCACATAAAAGTAGCAGAACCGCCTGAAGGATACGGACAAGAGTATTCAAAGCACAGCCCTCAGTTATATAAATTAAGCTGCCAGCTGCCTCAGCGCAGATTTGTTTAGATAATTATGTATTAATTCCCAGCCCAGCGATGAGTTAAAGACATTTAATTCATAGATATTTTTTCCAGATATGATCTAGAGATATTTGTTTGATATTTTCCCTATGACACCTGTTCAAGGGAAGGCTGTAAATCTTTCACTATATAAACCACCCCATAGTCAGTCTTAGGAGGAGAGAAACAAGTAAGAATTGGTCGATAAACTCTGATAGAGATTGGTTGTGTACATCTAATACGATTCATTTATCAAAGACTGTGGGAGTTTTCTTGGAAATGGACTATGTTCTGTGTCTTGTTGTTTGAAGGGGGCCTTACGGAATTCTAAAGCTGCCACATAACTCAATAAGTGCCTCTCATCTCTGTTTTTCTTTATGTTTCACGCTCATGATATGCTCATATCACCATCTAAATAGCAAATAGAAAGATTAGTCTAGAATTTGCTGAGCCACACTCTATGCTCAAGGTCTGCTATTTTTTATGTTTTCTTCTGAACTGGTAATGAATGTTGATTCCCTTTGCCTCTTATCTCGATGAATCCGCCCATGTTCTGGCATTTATGCAAGAAATTTTTTATCACCTCCTAGACAGAAATTTCTTCACCTTCATGCTGATATGCTAAAATAACGATTTTTTTTTGTGCTTCTCATCTCCTTAAGACTTCCAATCCAGTTGGTTTGCGCTGTATCATTGAAAGTTTGTTGGCTGAGAGATCAAAGATTATTCAAAGGATCAGATAATGGACTTTCCACTATGCTTTCCTTTTCTTTAAAAAAATGCTGAAGGATGATCAACAAATTGTCACGTTGTCATATGGACTAATAAAATATCTCTTGTCTGTATAATATCAGTTCACATATATTGGTTTCATTATCACTAAATTTTTGCAAATGTTCTATATGTTTTGGTTTTGAGTGAGAGCTTTAATATGAATACCTCATGGAGCATATTATTTCTTTCTCACCCATGTATGATTTTTATTTAGGATAGCTTAATTGTTCCTAGATAGAATCCATTCATTATTTTCGATTGCAGAAAGGAGGACTAATCTACAATTGGCCTTACAACAATTTACACTAAATTTTTGCAAACGTTCTATATGTTTTGGTCTTGACTAAGAGCTTTAATATGAATACCTCATGGAGCATATTAGTTCTTTCTCACCCATGTATGATTGTTATTTAGGAAATCTTAATTGTTCCTAGATAGAATCCATTCACTATTTTCGATTGCAGAAAGGAGGACTAATCTACATTTGGCCTTACAACAATTTACACTAAATTTTTGCAAACGTTCTATATGTTTTTGTTCTGACTAAGAGCTTTAATATGAATACCTCATGGAGCATATTAGTTCTTTGTCACCCATGTATGATTGTTATTTAGGAAATATTAATTGTTCCTAGATAGAATCCATCCACCTTACCTCGGTCAGCCGGATCAAAGATATCTTAGTTTCCTTACATCTCTGACCTCCACTTCATCCTTTTTTAACCCGAATAATTGTTTCATGAGCAGCTATCTGCTCCATATCCCCCTCATGACCAAGAAAAACACACTAGCAGTCCCGCTCGTCTGACTCCATGCCAAATGGTTTGAAATTCATCGCACGATGCATTACCTCTCTGCTTGAGGCCATTCTCTTCTCACCAAAAAACAAAACCCCTTGTACTCAATAACTAGCCTAAGATCACCCTAAAAAATGCTAAATTACGAAGAGAGAGCCCTCTCTGATTGCAGGTAGGCTAGGACCCGCAGTCCAAAGATTGGTCTGGTGTTACCTCGGCCGTATCCCTTAAGGAGCCAAGGGACAACCTAAGCGATAACATAATGGCGACTCCGCTGGGGACCTTTTGAGATAACTTCAACTATCAAGTTGGAAGCTGGCTCCCAAAAAGCATTCACATAATACAAGGTCGAATCCGGACCCAAAGCCCCCAGCTACTTCTGAAAATCCAAATTTAATCCCTAGAAACCTCAGGAAGATAGAGCAAAGAGAAGATTTAGCTGAATCTAGTCCTGAGAAAGTTCAGCCAAGTAACGGTTCAACCCCTGTCAAAGTTCTTTTTCACTCATCCCCTGTTTTCCCTACTTCATCATCTACCTCACCATCCACCTTGTCCACACCTCCGTTTACTACACATACTACCACTACAACTCCCATTATCATAGTTGTTCCAAGTGTTCCATTCATCCCCGCAGTTCCACTCGTACCTGTAAATATGGCTAATAGATATGCCCCTTTGCAGCTACCTGGAAACCCCGGGGCCATGCCTCAGGACTACCAGACTAAGATAACTTATTTTGATGGCACCAGTACCTGCACGACCCTTCAGCATACAAAGAAAATGCAAGACTACTTTGAGAGCTATGAAATCGACGACGATAGTGTGGGGATGAGGATTTTTGTCCAAAGTTTGACAGGTGATGTCAGGCCTTGGTTTAGAGCAGTCCCAGCCAATTCCGTGGAAAATCCAGAAGTTTTATACCACACATTTATCAATAGATGGGAGAAGAAGAAAGACCCATTGCACATATTGTCTGAATACGACACCATTAAAAGAGGCCCTCAGGAGGCAGTGTTAGACTACTGCGCAAGGTTTAACAATGTCTACAATGCAATCCCACAGAACCTTAGGCCTCCACCTGATCTTGCTCTATATAAATTCACCGATGGCTTTGATTCTGACATGGCTTATCAGTTAAGAGAACGAGCCCCTCAAAGCCTGGCAGAGATGCAAGACGTTGCTGTGAGTGTAGAGGCAAACTTAATTGCCAAGAGAAATAGAGCGAGAGCCGAAAGAAGAACCACCTTTAAAGAGGAACCTTCAGCCCTAGACCAAAAACTCTATGCTATTCTCAGTGGCATTCACAGACTAGGAGATAGAATAGAAACCGTTGAGAGAAAGTCTATGTGGGATGCACCACAAGACAACACTATGAGGAACCCAAATTTTAGGAAAACTCACAACCCAAACGCCAGACGATCCAGCCCAGATCATGATATAAGACCTCCGTTCCAAGAGAACTACACGGAGGCATCGACATCTAGCGAGCCATTAGAATATACTCATATAAACTAGGTGGGCTCGAAGAGTGAACAACAGGTTTTCTTAACACAAGAGGACTGCCATCTTATCCAACAAAACCAAGCTGATCAAGACTTTGGTGAATTTTAGACTCAAACCGAAGAGTCTTTTGACTTCAAACAAGGCTATGACTTTGTTGTGTATGAAGTGCACAAGCAATACAAACTAAGGACTAGAACAATTGATGTGCCCGAGCCCATCAAACAAAAGCAAACAAAATAGCCCAAGAAGATTAAAGGCACGATTGTTATTATAGAACCAGTTGATGAAACGATCCCAAACCTGCAGGAAGTAACTATGGAAGACATAACAGACATGCAGTCTGCTAATGATCAGCCTTTGCTATCTTCCCCCATAAAAGAAAAATTGAATAGCACTCTGCAAAACCTTCCCAAAACAGAGATACCACAAGGTAGCACTCACCATAACACTGATAGTCAGGAGGAAATCACAGAAAATACACTCGAAAGGGGGAAATCAGCTACCACCAACGCAAAGACTCCATTGGAGAAACCATTTAGCTTAGAAGCAGAAATAAGCAAAATAAAAATTTCCATCCCCCTCTCTGAGCTTACCAAACACCATGTGTATAGGCAGCAAATCCAAAAAACACTTCAAATGCCAGAGACCAAAGATAACACATATTTTATTAAAATCGAAAACATTTTATTACAAGGGCATCACTAAAATTGAGTTTTTTTGGTTATTTTAAAATTCTAGATCCACTATTTAATTCCAAATTTAATGAAATATGTGTTAGATGATGTCAATATTTTAGATGATACACCTGAGCTGTTATTTGGTCCTGAGGTTAACGGAAAACCAGCATATGGAGCTGTTCTGCCCTTTTATCTAAGCCTGCATATACACAACAAAGTTTTGCACAATGCTATGTTTGATTCAGGGGCCTCACACAATCTTATGCCTAAAGCAGTAATGGAAAATCTGAACCTTGATATCACGAGACCATACAAAGACCTATTCTCCTTCGATTCAAGTCAGGTCAAGTGTCTAGGTTTAATCAAAGATCTATGTGTGTCTTTAGTCTAGTATCCCAACAAAACAATTCTGATGGACGTGGTGGTCGCTGACATTCCACCAAAGTATGGGATGCTCTTGTCAAGATCTTGGGGAGCAAAGCTCCAAGGATCCCTTCAATTAGACCTCTCTTACACCACTATCTCAGTCTTTGGGCAACCAAAGAGATTGTATCGAGAAACACTGATGAAGTATGTGGTGAGTAGTGAGGAAAAGCCCCAAAACTTTCCCATTTACTCAATCCATTCTAACATGGATTCATTTATTCTGTTCAATGACGATAGTCCCCCAGCCGATGATAAGCCTTTGGATTTAGAACAAGAAGCAGGCATAACTGAGTAATCGGTTACCCTAACCCAGCAAACTGTCAAAACAAACAATACAGCCACCACACAAGGAGAGGCTCCTGAAACAGGAAATTCAAATACGCTCGCTCCAATGATAATTTCAACTCCCAATGCTAGTCAAGACCAAGAAATCCTATGGTATTTGGAGTTTGACAGTTCAGTAAATAAGCTAGGAGCAGGGGCAGGGGTATGGATCCATAACAGCCAAAACGACCATGCAGAGGGTCATGCCTATAGATTGAATTTCAAATGCACCAACAACATGGCAGAGTATGAGGCCCTCCTTTTAGGCCTTAAACTCATCAAAGCTCTCAGGGCTACAAAAATTTCCATTATAGGTGACTCCGCCTTAATAATCCAACAAATGAAAGGCAACTTTGTCACCAATAACAACAAGCTGAGAGCTTATAGGACCGCTGCCACAGAAGTACTCAATTACTTTACTGAATCTAAGCTTGCCAAGATATCGAGAAGCCATAACATCCATGCTCACAGTCTAGCCACTTTCGCTAGCACTTGCAAGCTCCCTTTTCAGCCCAATCATCACTTCACTGCTGAGGTAAAGCATAGGCCTGCTGTCCCTAACAATATTAGAGATTGGCAAGTCTTTGAGGACGATGCACAAATTAACAATTTTTTGACTATGCAACAAGAATTTTCAAAATTAAACATCGACATGGATACCATGGGTGACCAACAACAAACAACAAACCAAAATCAGCAAACCCTAACAGCTGAAGAGGCTATAAAAATGCTATGCCCAACCAGTTTTGATGCCAAAAACATGCAAGAGCTCAGGCAGATACACTTAGGAGAAATAGCTGAAACAGAGGCCGAAATCATTGAATTAAAGGAAAATTTCTTACCTGTTGGTCTCACCCCATTAGAAGACATATTTTATGCAAACGATGTCCCCAAAAAACCAAAAATAAAACCTCAAAATACTGCAATTGAACACCATAATATTGGAACAGTAGAGAAGCCCAAAATGATTAAAATGTCAAAATCTTTGCCACCTGATCAAAAACCAAAGTATATTGACCTGTTCAAAGAGTTCCAAGATGTATTCGCTTGGAGTTATGAGGACTTGAAGTCCTATGACACCTCGGTTATTCAACATACCATCCCGCTAAAACCAAATCAAAATCCCTTCAAACAAAAACTAAGGAGAATCAATCCAGTCCTTCTCCCTTTGATTGAAAAAGAAGTGAAAATAATTTTTGAGGCTGGCATTATAGCACCCATTAGATTTTTGGAATGGGTATCCAATCTTATTCCCACAAGAAAGAAGACAGGTGAGATTAGGCTTTGTGTAGACTTAAGGAATCTGAACCAAGTCTCCCTCAAAGACCACTACCCATTGCCCAAAATGGACCACATTCTCCAAAGAGTAGTGGGGTCATCCAGAATCTCTTTGCTAGATGGATTTTCAGGTTTCAATCAAATACTTGTTCACCCAGATGACCAAGACAAAACAGCCTTTACAACACCGTGGGGAACATTTAAATATGTGAAGATGCCTTTTGGACTAAAGAATGCAGGTGCTACCTTTCAAAGGGCCATGGAAATTTCATTTGCCAGGGAAATCCATGATTTCTTGGTTATCTATCTCGATGACTTAACCCCTTTCTCCAAATCTGACCAAGAGCACCTCAAGCACCTCAGGAAAGTATTCATGACATGTAGGAGATATGGCATTTCCTTAAACCCCAAGAAGTCCCTCTTCGGCCTTGAGGAAGGCAAGCTTCTAGGCCATATTATTTCAAAAGATGGCATTAGAATTGATCCGGAAAAAATCCAAGCCATTCTGCGAATCCCTTATCCAAGAAACATCAAAGAGTTGCAAGCATTCATTGGAAAAATCAATTTCCTAAGGATATTTATCCCAAACTTGGCTGAGCTGTTAAGACTGTTAAGCAACATGTTAAAGAAAGATTCCAAGGTGAAATGGACTCTAGAGGCCAAGCAAGCATTTGAGAGTATTAAAATTTCACTAACCCAAACTCCGGTCCTCACGAGCCCGCAGTTTGATAAGGATTTTATCATCTTTTCTTTTGCTTCAGATCACACGATAGCTGTTGTCCTTCTGCAAAAGGACAACCAGGAAATGAGAAACCAATTGCATTTTTTAGCAGAGCCCTTAGAGATGTTCCTTTGAGGTACAAAATCATGGAGAAGCAGGCCTATGCTCTCGTTAAGGCAATCAAGGATTTCTGAGTTTACATTTTATATTCACATGTGATCGCCTATGTCCCAGATGCTGTCGTAAAAGACATATTAACTCAAGAGGGACTAGAAGGCAAAAGAGGCAAGTGGATTGCCAATATCCTTGAATATGACATTGAAATAAGACCCACCAAGCTCATAAAGGGACAAGGTTTAGCCAAACTGCTATCTGAAACCAATTTTCAAGCCTTAGACATTAACCAGCTGGACAATGAATAGGAATTGGCGACTCCACAGATCAGTGAGACCTTTTTGCAATCCCCATGGTATGCTGATATTTGTTACATATTGTTAAACTTGTGTGCTCCTCCAGGATTGTCCAAGACCAAAAAGAGATTTTTAAAAATGAAGGTGTCAAAGTTTTGTGTCATAGATAGTGGTTTGTTTTGGAAAAACCATGAAGGAATATTGCTGAATTGTTTAACTATCAATGAAACTAACCATGTTATGAAAGAGTTACATGCAAGGGACTGTGGAGGACATTTATATTGGAAGTCCACTGCTGACAAGATCTTAAGGGTGGGTTTCTATTGGCCCTCTTTGTTTGCAGATGTAAAAAAGTTTGCTGCCTCATGCCACAAATGCCAGATCTTTGAAGGCAAAAGAAAGCTGCTGCCCTTGCCCCTTAGACCCATCTCAACCGAAAAACCTTTCCAACAATGGGGTCTTGACTTCATCGGAGAAATCCATCCCTCTTCCTCAAGCCAGCACAAATGGATTCTTACAGCCACCAACTATTTCACCAAGTGGATTGAAGCCATACCATGCAGGCAAGCTAATGACTCCACCTTTATCCAATTTCTTGAAACCAATATCCTCTCCAGATTTGGCTGCCCTGAGAAAATCATTACAGATAACGCTGCTTCCTTCAAATCCAAAAAAATGATTAATTTTTGCCCTAAATTCCACATCACCCTGAGCCACTCCACAACCTATTATCCTCAAGGCAATGGTTTGGCCGAATCTTCCAACAAAAGCTTGATTAATATCATCAAGAAAATGCTAGAAGAAAACAAGAAGAACTGGCACAAAAAAGTTATCAATTCCCTTTGGGCAGACAGATTGTCAACCAAGAGGTCCATTGGGATGAGCCCTTATGAGTTCGTATATGGTATGGAGGCCAGATTTCCATCTTCCCTGGGCATTCCTGTTATCAAGCTACTACAGGAAATCCAAGCTGAACCAAATGATATTCAATGAAGAATTAACCAGACCATTCATCTTCAGCAAACTAGAGAGCAAGTTTACAACAGAGCTCAGATCTTACAAGACAAGCTAAAGAAAATATTTGACAAGAGGACTAAGGCTGAGGATTTCTGTGTTGGCAACAAAGTTTTGAGGTGGCACTCACGAAGAGAAGACAAGGGGAAGCATGCAAAGTTCGATTTTTTATGGAAAGGCCCATTTGTCATTAGCTCTGTGCAGGGTAATAACACGTATTTTCTCAAATCCACAACTGACAGCACAGTGGAGGACGGCCCTATCAATGGCCAAATGTTGAAACATTATTGAGATCCCTTTTAAAGGATACAATGCCCCTGTATATATTTTTAGATTAGTATTTGTACATATGGCAGCACTTTCCTTTTTTTGTTGTTTTGTTTTTATGTATATAAGCAATCGATTACTTCGAACCAAAATGTTATGGAAACAATGTCTCTCCGACAAATGACAGCAAGTTCACATTTTGGATACATAAAGAAGCAATTGTCACAGGATCTGGTGAACTAGATTCTGTTTGTGGACCATCAGTACATGGTAATATCATTATTTCAAAACTTGTACCCTGTGAAAACCTTTTTTCAGGCCAGCTATAAATTTCTCAAGAAGATGTTGCTGAAGCTCTCTCACAAGATATAGTATCTGAAAGTTTTGAAGGTTTTTATTTTTTGATAAGCTTCTCTAAAAATCTTCTAAAGGAAGGCAATGATTGATTCCACACCATCCTTCCTTCATCATCTAATTTCAAAAAAAAAAAGTGGAACTCGAGCAAATCTATCCAAAGCACATGTTAGAAACTTGGTTGCCTGTGGAAAATGCTGTCGCAGTATGAATACAATTTTTTTCAAGGATGATGTCATTTGCTTTTACCACATTTATCGAATGGATCTTCAGCATCTCTGTTTTCTTTCTTTTACTGTCCACTTAACTCCTTTGTTGTGGATGATGCTTACAATTATTTTTGTATATCCACAGATTCAAAAAAGAAAAAGAAAAAAAAAAGCACCTCATTTCCACACATTTTGTAACCTAGAGTAAAAAAGATCAATGGCATTTCCAGTGGTAATTATTGTGTGTAGATCCTAGACCTCCAAATGCACCACTCTCAGACCTGCTAAAACACAAGGGTGCCATTTACATTGCATTTCTCTTTTGAGATGACTGTTTACTTTGGCGTGGAACTATCAACTCCATATTTGGCATGAGGAGCTTTCTCTGGTGTGCAAACAAGTTAATGCTAATCTTGATATTTGTAAAGTTTGTTTTCTTTTTGTTTGCAAATGGCCCTTCAAATTTTTTTACACATCCAAACACATTTCCTTACCTGGTATCAGACCATGTATTCTAGCTCTTATCAAACTAGGCTTATGCTTTAAATTAACCTTGGTGTGATCAAAAAAGGCCATAAGTCTTATTTAGAGATAAGTGTTGTGGGTGATGTGCAAGACAGATTCATAGCCTCAGCACAACCCCTGATTTCAATGAATCCTCCACAGCACTCTGAGCACTGATATATATCCATATGGTGTGTTTTTGGGCAATTATGTACTCTCTGCTATCTGTCTTATGTATTGGAAATGATACCAGATGGACAATTTTGTCCTAATAATCAAAGAGAGGTTGGAAGTCCATAACTCATTCAAGGGGCCTCTTGACACTCTAAGCTCAATAGAGAATTCATTGCCTATCAAAAATCAAAAGGACCACATTAAATTTCATCTCTGGAAAAGCAAATTCCTTCACAAACTTGTCAGATGCAATTTCAGTCAATCATATTTCCAAACCAGAGAATCCTTACAATAAACAGCAAAAGCATTTGTTAGTGAAAACTCTGTTACTGGTACAGATGCTGGACATGGTAGTTTATTGGCGTAAATAGGGGGAATGCTGATTCAGATGAGAGTTTAGGTTTGACAGAAAGTGGGAGTTTTAATGAAAATGATTTGGATAACTTAAGTAATGGCTTTGTAGACAAATTATGATGCAATTTCTGTTGCGAACCTTCAAAGATCAAATAGAGTGGTTGAAAAACGATTATGTCGGGCTTTGGAGGAGAACATATCTTCAACATTAAGTTTTAAGAGTATGGGATGTCCTTTTGTACCAAGGAAATCGTACTATGTTGTTTCGCACTGCCCTTCCACTTATGGAGTTATATGGCCCTGTGCTGGTCACGACAAAAGATGCAGGAGATGCAGTTGCTCTGCTGCAATCTCTTACAGGCTCAACATGTGATAGCAGCCACCTTGTTCTAAAAACAGCTTGCATGGGGTATCAATTAGTAAATAAGGTAGATCTAGGGACAATTTGTTATTTTAAAAAGTCCCTTTAGTCTTGATGATTTCATGCGCATTCACCGCTGGACAGTGCGCTAACACAGTGCGCATACACTGCTGGACAGTGCGCATACACTGTGCGCATTTGTTTTCTAAATTCCTCAGAAGAAAAAGAAAGCAAGAAATGGAGTTCGATATCCCATACGCTGATGTAAAAGAACTCCTAAATTTCATATGCAAAAGTTGTTGCTGATTATGACAATGATTCAAGATACGTAAATTGATTGCAGAAATACGACAAGTAGTGTCAATATCTGGTGATCCAATGCAAAGGATGGGTGCTTATATGGTAGAAGGCCTTGTAGCAAGGTTGGCTTCCTCTCAGCGATAATTTATAAAACTTTTAAAAAGCATTCAAAGATGAAGATAGAGCGCACATAATTGATTTTCAGATTGCGCAAGGTAGCCAGTGGGTTACATTAATTCAAGCTCTTGCAGCGATACCACGTGGTCCACCTCATGTTTTCGTCACCGGCATTGATGATCCTGTGTCAAATTATGCTCGAGGTGGAAGGTTAGAGTTACTTGGAAAAAGGTTATCAAAGCTTGCTGAAAATTGCTAATGTTCCTTTTGAGTTTCACCCTGTGCCTGCGATGGGACCCGATGTTCAGGTTAAGTACGCTGAAGTATCAAGCTAGGGATGCACTGGCAGTGAAATTTCCCTTTTCAGCTCCATCATATGCCTGATGAGAGTATAAATAGAGCCAACCATCGAGATAGGATAATACGAATGGCAACTATATGGAAACTTTAAGTTATTACACTACGATCTTTAGGTGACTCTTACAAGAGAAAGCAAGGAACGAGTCAATGTTGAGCAGCATTGTTTGGCACGTGACATTGTGAATATCGTTGCTTATGAAGGAGCTGAAAGATTCGAAAGGCATGAACTGATGGGTAAGTGAAAGTCCAAATTCACTATGGTTGGTTTTAAACCTTACCCCTTAAAACTCAATTGTTAACTCTACCATCAAGTCTCTCTTGGAGGGATATTGTGGGAACTGTTGTTTAGTTTTTTTTGACACTTGTTATAATAATATTTGCTATGCCTGGTTTCCTTTCTCCTTCCAACTGTGGTGGGTTGATGACAGCTATGGTTCTATTATGGGTGTTCATGGGTTTGTCCGCTGGCTTCTCCTCTGCCCAGCTATATAAAGATGTTCAAGGGCGCAGAATGGAAGGAAAACACACTAAAGACTGCTTCCACGTTTTCCTGGAATTGTTTTCTGCATTTTCTTTGTATTGAATGCATTGGTCTAGGGTGAGAAATCTTCTGGTGCTGTACCTTTTGGGACTGTGTTTGCTTTGGTCTATGTTTTGGTTTGGAATTTCCGTGCCTTTGGTTTTATTGGCAGCTAATTTGGTTACAAGGAACCTGCAAATTGAGGATCCAGTGAAGACCAATATAATCCCCAGGCAGATTCTAAAGAAAACTTGAGATTACCATTATCCTGTGCTACTTCCACTTATGCAACAAAGATTACAACTGGTGGTGGAGATTTTATTTGACTGCAGTCTGCTTAGCATTCTACTTGTTTCTCTATACCACATTCTATTTCTTCACCAAGCTGGAGATAAGAGAGCTGTTTCTGGGATTTTATATTTTGGCTATATGACTATCATGTCATGCTCAATTTTTGTGTTAACAAGTACAATAGGTTTCTATGCATGCCTTTGATTTGCGCAGGCAATATACTCATCAGTGAAGATTGACTGATGCTCTGCATGCTCTGGTGCTTGTTCGTTTTATGTTGTTTTAGAGATTTTGGGTAATATTGCAGGAGACACCAATACATGCTGCTGAAGCTGCTTTCATTCAGTTTTCAGGCAGATTTCCTAATTCATCAAAGCATTCATAAGCATGTTAATATTAAGGTGGCCTTTCCAAGTCATCACTTCCAATTATCAGGTCATGTAAAGTTGCCAAAACGGAAGACCTCCCAAGACAGCTTGGTACATGCAAAGGGAAATCAGCAGATAGCAAGAGCAGCCTTGTCACATACAGTGATTCAGTTAAAAGAAACTGTTCTTCAGCTTACAATTTTTCAGTCACTAGTATCAAAGAAAGGAGCACTTCAATTTTTTACATCAGCAACCATTTCTCAAAACATAATAGGACAAAACTCTAGTTTTTGTGAAATGTTTTGAAGCCATACTCCCGCAGTACTCGGGCGGGAGAAACATGTAGAAATAAGCACGCAGAAGAAAGTAGGCTGTGCTATATGTGCGCAATGATTCAGTTCGTGAGAGCGCCATGTCTGAGCCTCAAGGAATCAAGTCATTTAGCAGCCAACCAAGGAGTGTTGCAGTCTACAGTGACAATAGATGATCAAGGCAGCCTGACCCACTGCTCTCGGCTTTTCACAAGAACGGCCATCCCCAAGTGGAGCCACTGTTAGCCTCCTATTGCAATAGGGGTTCATATTTCATGATTGACGGTTTGCATGCCAAATATGTCATCTTTTTATTACTACAAAGGTTCCATATTTCCAGAGAGTTTCATTTGGATAGATTATTCAAATCTTGAAGAGCTGTTTAGTCAAGGGAAGGCCAAAACAGTTTAAACTTGGCTTCCCTGGGTTTCAATTGCTTGCTTTAGAATATAGAGATGAATATCTGGCCAAGCAAGCTTAAAACTTGGCGGATTGGTAAATAGGTAGAGACACCAGGGCACTCATCAGCTTAATCTGAGCCCCGGAATAGACAAGGGTCGATTTAGATAGGAGGATAGATGAAATAAAGGTTGAAAGGCTGGGTATGCTAGTTCAAGGGCACCCAAACCAAAAGAAGAAAAAATGTTAGGAGAGTAGGTCGGGTAGGTAGCGCTGCGGTGGCAGAATCATGGCTTGGGATCCGTTTCATTTCATGTTCTCAAGCGTCATATCCGTTCGCATCTCAAGCATAAGGCAGTTTCCATTTGGAGGAGCTCAAGCGAGGCATGTCTGAATTTACCTTCTTCCTTCAAAACACTCGCTAACTTCCCCTAATCCGCTTAAAAAGTCCTATTTCCCCTTTAAAAGCCTAGGATTCATATCCTTAGCACTCTCTGATCAAATTGCATATTAACTTCTAAACTTATTATCTAAATCCCAGTTATTCTTCCCTCCCCATACTAAAAGCATATACGAGATCCCCCTAAATACATATCCCCTCCATTGGTTGAAATATAACCATAACTAGCTCAACATTTTCTGCTACTACTACAAGGGACTATTAACCTTTAGTTCTGTTTTAGATGGTTGTGAAAGGGATGATGCTAAATCAAAGCAGCTCTTCTCGATGTTATAAAAGTCAGGGATAGAAAGATAGAGGAGCTCAAAAGAAAAATGAAGTGCTCTCTGCAGAGAAAAGTGCCATAGCCAATTCCATCAAAGTGCATGAAGACAAAATTTCAAGGCTTGTGGAGGAGAATGAAAATAACAATTTGGCTCTTCAGCAGGCATGCAGTAAATTGGAACTTGCAGATTTAAAATTAGATGACCGAGACAGAGATATTGCAGAATTGCAACAGAAATTAAAAACAAGTAGATGTGCTTCACCAAGAATTATCAGATACACAGAAAAAAAATGCAACAATTGGAGATTTTTCTTGGTGAAAGCAGGTCATGCATTCAAGAGAAGGAAGAAAAGATATATGAATTTGAGATTGCAGTTGAAAATCTTAGGAATGAGGTCTTATTGGTCAAACAAGAGTTGGCTAAAAAATAGCACACAAAAGATTGCTCTTGTGTCATCTCAGCACTTGGTCAAACAATCACATGCTGAATCTAATAAACGCCAAACAGAAGACACAGATTCTATTCCAGTTAGCAAGAAACGAGGAGTTGAGAGCTTTAATACAGAATCCTTATTGCAAAGGGATAGCCCATTAGTGGCATCAGAAGTAGACAAGGGTGATATTTGTGCGGCATCACAACAGATGGATATCTATTTGCATTCAAGAGATGGTCCCCAAAATATTCCTCAAATAGGAAAAGTTGATTGTGGGGGTACCATCTTGTTGCAGGATAAGGGCAGTTCCCAAAGATTTTTATGTAAGGACAACACATCAAACACGTTGTGTTGCCAACAATCATCTTCCTCTATGGCAGAGGTATCGTTAGCTCTTTCATCATCTGTCTCAAAGATGCAATCATTAAACAAATCTCAGGATCCATTACCACCATTTCTGGTTTCTTCCAGGCCAGCTGCTTCAGCTAAAGATCAAAGAACCTCTAAAAACATCAAAGAGGGTTGAAATGGGAGTGGGAAGTCATCATCACATGACAATCCCTCTGAATTAAAAGCGAAACAGAAAAACAAATTAAAGGATTTGGTACCAGCTATTAGTAGGAAGGATATGGAAAGAACTAAAAACAACACAAAATTGATAAAGGGAAATACAGAGGGGTTTGAGCTGGTTAACAATACAAAAGATTCAAGTTCTCTGGAAGTGGAAAAAGTGGATTGTAGAGAGATAATGACAAAGGTGAAGTCTACAGGTTTGTCAAGTAAAGAGGTTGAAATTGGATAAAAATGAATTTAATGACTCCATATCTCTTAATGATGTTTTCAAAAGGTCATATTTAGTTCATGATAACCACCAAATATTGGCATCAAGCAATGTGGTTTGTATTCCTAGAACTGAGGGGCAGAGTAATGTTGCTAGTATTGAGAAAGTTCAAATGAAAACCTTGCATCGTCAAAGAATTAACCAATAATCCACTGGATGTCTACCTGATATAGTGGCTCCTTTTCCGGACCAGCTTAATTCAGGAGAAAATAATAGCACGATAACAAATCATGATATAGATAAAGTGTTGTCATGGTATGCTGAGCAAAAATCTTACTATTATCAAAATCAAATGATTTTCCTCTGCCTCCAATGAAACCTCTGCCTCAATCTTCAGGAGATCTCCCTTTACCAGAGAGTTCAATTCCCAACCTATTTTCTGTGTATAGATGTCTCAGAAGGTTCAGCAATTTGTTATTTTTAAAGCCCCTTCAATATTGATGATTTCGTGGGAATACACTTCTGAACAATGCGCTTAGATAGTGCACATACACATCTAAACAGTGCGCTTAGACAGTGAGCATACACATCTGAAAAGTGTGCATACACAGTGCGCATACACATCTGGAAAGTGTGCATACACAATGCGAATACACATTTGGACAGCGCGCATTTGTCTTCTAAAAAGCAGTGAGGCACCACCTACAAACACTTTCAGCTAAGGACAATGAGAAGGCATCAAAATGTTTAAAGCAAACTTGATGGCAATCTCCTAGAGGCAATAACACACACGGTTTATTTTTTTGTAATCGTATCAGGGAGCCTGAGGTACAGGACATATTTTCAAGCTTCTCTGGATTCGGCTTCATTTAAAAATTTTCAAATTCAGGATGATTTCCAAAGAGATATGAGGATCGAATATCCAACAATCAGCATCATCATTTCAAGGAACTCCCAAACAGCCCAATTCAATTCCAAATCAGGTCAGCTAAGGCAAAATTAAATGAGTCTGTCGATTACCTACCAGCACCGAGAAACTATTAAGCTATCCTATTGAAGTTCTTGAGTTACTATAGCAAAATTAGATCACAAATTGTTTGCTCAACTCAGTGCTCTGTAAGACTTTGCAAATCACTGAGCGATGTAAATTGTGATCTCTCAAAATACTTCGAACTTCAAACAAAGCAAGAAGCGATATCATCACCATACTCAGCACCAAATTCAAGAGATGGAAATATTTTCTAAAAAAGAATGCCTGCACCCAGATGCCAAGCAAAGAAAGGAGCGCAGTAGAGAATTTGGCCTGGAAACTTCTGCAAGTAAAATTTGGTTCCAGAATGAATGCACTCAGATGAAGACTCAACATGAGTGCCATGAGAACACTCAGCTGAGATCAGAGAATGAGAAACTTAGATCAGAAAATATGCGGTACAGAGAGGCACTAAACAATGCCTGCTCTGTTTTTTTAAATATCTGAAGGTGCTTGCTGTGTCACAGCCAGATAAACAAATCTAATAAACCTGGAGGTTGTATTAATGCTTTCACAAGAGATAAGACAGGAGCGATTGAACAGCTTGAAGTGTTTTATAGGAAAGTGAATGCCCGATACGACAGCGAAGCAACATCAGCAAACCGACAAAGAGTATCAGTTATGAATATCAGCAGGGGACTTTAAAACACGAAGCTAGATGGCAGCAAAGGGATAGCGCAAAGAGAAATAGAGCAGCTCAGAGCCATCAAAGCTCACCAGCGCATATTAAATTATCTCGAAGCCACTTAAAAGCAGCAGAACCGCCTGAAAGATACGGACAAGAGGATTCAAAGCGTAGCCCTCAGTTACATGACTTAAGCTGCCAGCTGCCTCAGTGCAGCTCTTTTTAGATAATTATGTATTAATTCCCAGCCTAGCGATGAGTTAAAGACATTTAATCCATAGATATTTTTTTCTAGATATGATCTAGAGATATTTGTTTGATATTTTCCCTATGATACCTGTTCAAGGGAAGGCTGTAAATCTTTCACTCCACCCCATAGTCAGTCTTAAGGTGGGAGAAACAAGTAAGAATAGGTCGATAGACTCTGATAGAGATTGGTTATGTACATCTGGTATGATTTCCTTAATCAAATACTGCGGGAGTTTTTTTTGGAAATGGACTGTGTGCTGTGTTTTATTGTTTGAAGGGGGCCTTACGGAATTCTAAAGCGGCAACATGACTCAATAAGTGCCTCAAATCTCTGTTTTTTCTTTATGTTTTATGCTCATATCGCCATCTAAATAGCAGATAAAAAGATTAGTCTAGAATTTGCAGAGCCACACTCTATGCTCAAGGTCTTCTATTTCTTTATGTTTTCTTCTGAGCTGGTAATGAATGTGAATTCCCTTTACCTCTTATCTCAGTGAATCCGCCCATGTTCTAGCACTTATGAAATAAATTTTTATCACCTCCTAGACAGAGCTATTTCACCTTCATGTTGATATGCTAAATAAAGAGTTTTTTTTATGCTTCTCATTTCTTTAAACTTCCAATCCAGCTGGTTGATTTACTACACTCCATACCTGCGCTGTATTATTGAAAGCTTGTTGGTTGAGAGAACAAAGATTATTCAAAGGATCAGATAAGGGACTATCTACTATGCTTTCCTTTTTAAATGATGAAGGGTGATCACTAAATTCTCATGCTGTCATATGGACTAATAAAGCATCTCTTGTCTTTGTAATATCAGTTCACATATATTGGTTTCATTATCACTATTTCCGATTGTAGAAAGGAGGATTAAACTACAATTGGCCTTACAACATTTTACACTAAATTTTTGCAAACGTTCGATATGTTTTTTGTTCTGATTAAGAGCTTTAATATGAATACTTCATGGAGCATATTAGTTCTTTGTCACCCATGTATGATTTTTATTTAGGAAATCTTAAATTGTTCCCAGATAGAATCCATTCACTTTTTTCGATTGTAGAAAGGAGGACTAATCTACAATTGGCCTTACAACATTTTACACTAAATTTTTGCAAACGTTCGATATGTCTTTTGTTCTGACTAAGAGCTTTAATATGAATACCTCATGGAGCATATTAGTTCTTTGTCACCCATGTATGATTGTTATTTAGGAAATCTTAAATTGTTCCCAGATAGAATCCATTCACTATTTTCGATTGCAGAAAGGAGGACTAATCTACAATTGGCCTTACAACATTTTACACTAAATTTTTGCAAACGTTCAATATGGTTTTTGTTCTGACTAAGAGTTTAATATGAATACCTCATGGAGCATATTAGTTATTTGTCACCCATGTATGATTGTTATTTAGGAAATCTTAATTGTTCCTAGATAGAATCCATTCACCTTACCTCGGTCATCCAGATCAAAGATATCTTAGTTGCCTTACATCTCTGACCTCCACTTCATCCTTTTTGGCCCGAATAATTGTTTCATGAGCAGCTATCTGCTCCATATTCCCCCTCGTGACCAAGAAAAACACACCAGAAGTCCCGCTCCTCTGAATCCATGCCCAATGGTTTAAAATTTATCGCACGGTGCATTACCTCTCTGCTTAAAGCCATTCTCTTTCTCACCAAAAAACAAAACCCCTTGTACTCAATAACTAGCCTAAGATCACCCTAAACAAAGCTAAATTACAAAGAGAGAGCCCTCTCTGATTGTAGGTAGGCTAGGACCTGCAGTCCAAATATTGGTCTGGTGTTACCTCGGCCGTATCCCTTAAGGAGCTAAGGGACAACCTGAGCGTTAACAATAGCTCAATACAATCTTGTCCCATATTTCTTTTTCGGATTTATACTGCATAACCTTGACAAATTCGGATTGAGATAAACATCCTAATAGAGTATTGACTGCCTTTGCATTTGTTTCATATTTCTTCTTCTCAGCCAGATCTGTAGGAGTTGCTGAAATGGAAAAGTATACCCTGTATCTATGATATCCCAGACTTCTGTACCAAGAGATTGAAGATAGGCAGTAACTCTTACCTTCCAATATACGAAGTTTGTCCCATCAAAAATCAGTGGCCTGATTGATGCTTCCCTCTTGTAGTTGCTCATGATGAAAGATCTTCCTTCAAGCGATCAAGCTTCTATTGAAGGACCTGCTCTGATACCAATTGTTGGAAATAATACTGAGAGGGGGGGTGAATCAGTGTTATGAAGTCAATTATTCCTTTTTCAAAAATGAATGATATATGCTACTTCAGTTAATTAAACCTGCGTATATACACAACTATTCAGAAGGAAACCCGCGTATACAAAGCAAACTTTTAAGTTACTTTATCTTTCTGCTGATGATTGTTAATCTGTGTTTCAGAATCAACTAACCAGTAACCAGAAACAGTAAAATAGAGCAAAAAGACAATCACACACAAGAACACAAGATATAAGGTTGAAACCCAATGTGGGTGAAAACCACCTGCTGCAATTCGTCCCTATCTTCTTTTTAAAATTAGAAACTTCTTTTACAATGTACTGGTGCAGTCCTTTACCAGTACGCAGGCTGCAAATTGCAGAGAGCTACAACCCTCTCTCGTTCTCCAGCTTCTCCTGAAAGGGAGCTACAACCCCCTTTAGCTCTTGTATTAGCCAAGATACTAGTACGTAGGTATTGGCCTACAGAAGGCTACAACCTTATCTTTCTTCCAGGGACCACGTTTCATAAATTTTCAGACTGGATCCATGAACATCAATCAATCATCAAGAATCAACCAATCTCCTTTTCACCAATTAGATCTGAATCAAGTAGATACTTCTCTGGCAACTGTACCCAAAACACAGTACCAGAAACCACACACCACAATCTGAACCTAGAACACTGCAGCAATAAACAGAAGCAGCAAGATCACAACTCAAAATATATACGCTACTTTAACAGCCTGAAACTTGCGTGCATACGCTTCTGCGTATGGAACAACCTGCGTATACGCTTCTTCACTTCATTGAACCTGCGTGTATACGCGCCTTCGCTTCACTGAACCTGCATACAGATCTATAAAGGATAATTCACTCTTTCAGATATTCAATCACTAATTAACCCTTATCAGACTCATAGATCAGGCAAGCTCCATATCTAGCAGATCAAAATCATACAAAGATACTATCAATCAAGCTTAAAGATTATGACCCATCAATAGAACTTATCCTTCTTTTTGAGCTAAGGTTCCTCCTTCATTCAGATCCAGATCTGCATCATAACCTAATTACCAATGTACCAGCTCTAGCACTTTATCAGATATTCAGATGATCCTTTGCCACATGATCTCCTTCCTCTTTTATAGTCTCAGGCCTTCCACAATACCATGGTCCAAAACCATAACATTTCAATACCATGAACCCAAAACTAGGGATCAACACATCTGACTAGATGCCATGGTCCAAAACAACAAGTTCAAATCCCAAGAACTAACCACCATGGACCAAATGTAAGTTCCCCAACATATACGCTCTTTTGTAACGTATAACCCACGTGTGTATGTGCCTTCGTCTAGATGAACCTACGTATATGACTTTTTCTTCTTTCTAGGTGCCTGAACTGAGATCTGTCACCAAGTTGAGTTGCCATCAAGGAAAACACCAGAGCCATAGCATCAAACCTATGCCATAATGCCAACAATCTCCCCCTTTGGACTTGATGGAAACACCAAGATCCTCTTTCATTCTCCCCCTTTGTCATCAAGGGCAAAGGGTTGTGCTCCCCCTGAGTACATGCTGAAATCTCTGCCCTGTTGTGTTGACTATGCTCGCCTTGACTATAGGCAAGATCTGCAAAAGATGTTCTTCAAGACGAACCATGACATATACATCATAAAAGACCTTCCTACCACCACAAGACTCAATACATACATCCTTCACCCAACCACGTGGGGATCATCCACTCAACCAAGTGGGGATACATCAGAAATTACATATGACAACCAAGTACATTACATCTTCATCCCAAGCATAGTGGGGAAACCAAAATAGGTCGTTACATGACCTTGACACCAAAAAAAAGATACATGACATAGAGACAAAATATGTAGAGCAAGACTTATGAAAGTCACCAAGCAGTAGCATCTGTCAATCACCATTCAGCTCAGCAACCATGATTTCCTTCTGTTCTCCCTCTGCACTTGTTCCACCAACAATAGCTGTGAACAAGAACCACAAGCTTCTAAGGCAATGCCAACAATGCATCATTAGAAGTTTATCTGCTCCCCTTGAACGTGTGCCAGAAGGTCTCTTTCAGACCCATACTGGACAACTTCCACCCAGAGCCTATCCCTTCTGATATCCATCAAATCTCCATATACGCGACTTTCTCTCCACCAACCGGCGTATGTACGCGGATCCTCCTCAGGAAATTCGCGTACACTCCCCCTTTTCTTTTTTTGAAACAGACAAGTTTAACAGCAAGATGAAGCATCAACTACTCCCAGCTTCTGTCTGAGATATTCAAAAGTTTCCCTGGGCAGTGGTTTGGTGAGAATATCAGCAACTTGTTCCTTAGAAGGAACATACTCCAACTTGACCTTTTGTTCCAGCACTTGTTCCCGGAGAAAGTGATACTTGATCGGTATGTGCTTGGTCTTTGAATGCATGACTGGGTTCTTTGAAATGATGATTGCACTTGTATTATCACATAAGATGGAGATAGGTGGTGTACAAGTGATCTGAATATCCTGCAAGGTTTGCATCATCCAAAGGAGTTGAGTGCAGCAAGATGTAGCTGCCACATATTCCACTTCAACTGTAGATAAAGCAATCGAACTTTATTTCTTGCTGAACCAAGATACTAATCTGGAACCCATAAAGAATGCACCCCCACTTGTGCTCTTCCTATCATCCACGCTTCTGGCCCAATCTGCATCAGTATAAGGATGAAGTGTGAGATTTGTATCTCTAGGATACCATAAGCCATAGTTTTGAGTTCCTTGAAGATACTTGAAAATTCTCTTTACTGCCTGAATATGAGTTTCCTTTGGATTTCCCTGAAATCTCCCAACTATTCCCACTGCATGCATGATGTCTGGTTGGGTACCTGTCAAATAAAGTAAACTTCCAATCATAGACCTGTAGGTCAATTGATGCACTGCTGCTGATTCATCATTTGCACTGAGGCTGCATCCTGTGATCATGGGGGTACATACTGATTTTGCATCTTCCATGCCATATTTCTTCAAGATCTGCTTGAGATACTTGGTTTGAGACAAGAAGATCCCGCCTTCATTTTGTTGGATTTGCAGTCCAAGAAAGTATGTCAGTTCACCAAGCAAAGAAATTTCAAATTCTTTCTGCATCACTAAGGCAAAGCTTTGACTCATAGCTTCTTCATTGCTGCCAAAGATAATGTCATCTACATACACAACAAGTATTAGCAATTTGTCATTTTCAATTTTATATAAAGATTGCTATTTGTTGATCCTTTTGAAAAACCTTGTTGATGAAGATATTTGTCCAACCGATAGTACCAAGCCCTTGGAGCCTGTTTAATACCATAGAGAGCCTTTTTCAGTCTGCATACAAGATTTGGATCATTCCCAAGGATGAAACCATCTGGTTTCTCAATGTACACTTCTTCTAAGTCCCCATTCAGAAAGGTTGATTTCACGTCCATTTGAAAAACTTTGAACTTTTGAAAGCTTGAGAGAGCAAGGAACATTCAGATGGCCTCAAGTCTAGCAACAGGAGGAAAAGTTTCTTCAAAGTCTATTCCTTCTTTTTGAGCAGACCCTTTACAAACAAGTCTCGCCTTGTTTCTAATAACATCCCCATTTTCATTCAACTTGTTCTTGAAGATCCATTTTGTCCCTATGACGTTCTTATCTTTTGGTCTAGGAACCAACTCCCAAGTGTTGTTCTTTTCAATCTGCTCAAGTTCTTCATCCAT
>APFE031479600.1:43794-73566 GCA_000404065.3 Pinus taeda
CCTCGCTCCTTCCTCCTCGCTCCTCGCTCTTCCTTGCTCCAAACTCTTGCTCTTCAAGCTCTTCAAATTCTTCAAACATTCACAATGAAATGTTTTTAGGCCCAAAGGGCCTTTTAAAACAATTTTTTTTTTTTAAATTTTGGTTTTTTTCGGGTTCGCGGAATTTTTTTCCGCCGACCCGCTCTCGGCCAGCTCAAAATCGCTCCCGGAGCGATTTTTTAAAGCCCGGGAGCAATCGGGAGCGATCGCTCCCCGATCGCTCCCGGGCTTTAAAAATCGCTTCGGGAGCGACGGAGCGGCCGCTCCCTAAGCCGCTCCCAAAATCGGCAGGGAGCGAAAATTTTCAGGTAGGGAGCGCGCTCCCGAAAATCGCTCCCGTCCGGGAGCGATTTAGGGAGCGCGCTCCCGAGCCGTCCCCCCGGACGCCTTCGGAGCGGGTTCGAGGGGGGGGGGGGGGGGCGCTCCCCCGCAACTATGGTTTTACTCAACCAACCTTTCGGCTAGCTCATAAATAGCAGGTGAGACCAACTGTTCTCTCCTCGAAATGGACAACAATCGAGATTGGAATTCCTGGCAAATAGCATCACAACCTACCATACCTGATGACAAGATGGACTGCATGTGTGTTTTGACTGAGTCTGGATGATGTCTCCTAATGCTGAAAAAGCATTGGAACATTTGTAGGATCAAGTCATCACACTCTAGGTTAAACATGATTTCGTAAGACCTGATCATGGCCATGATTTCTAGAATCTCACGCTTCTTCCCGAAGATAGAGCCTACATTGTTGTCCAAGTCTTGAAAAGTTTCTACTATCAGTCTGAAAATTCTCCTCATAACATCATCGTTGTAAGGAGGTATAGGTGCGGTTAGTCTCATGATGTTACTGAGACAAGATGCAAGTGGAAGTCTAATCCCTTCACAAGGTTCCTCCAAGAACTTGTGTTGTATGAGAGCAAGCATAGCAGGGTTTTGAGCCCAAATTAGTTTCTTCCCTTCTAACTGTTTCAGTTTGGAAAGGAGTGCATGTTCATCTAGTTTGAAAAGCACTTTCACTTTGACCCTCATGTGTTTCAAATCTGTCCCAAGTTTAAAGATTTTGTGTCCAATCTTCGACTCTTTTTGCAGATCCCTTGGCTGTTTTTTTTAAAGAATAGCATAAACCCCTCTTGAAAAAGGTTTGTTGCTTTACTTGGGTTTTTGATCCAATGATGCATGGTGGTTCAAGGAACTAAATTCTGTGTTGTTCAATATCCTCAATTCATTCAGAAGTTTTGTGAGCTTCTCCATGGTTTAGTTCAATGGGAACAATACATCAGGTTGTCTTATACAAAACTTTGACTGACAAAAGTACAATAATGACTAGATGACTTAACAATGACAAACCCTAGCAGTATACAATGTTGAGATCATACCCAAGCAAGACTCAATTCATGATAATATATGAATGCTTTGGTAGCATACCAACATATACATCCACTTTAGGGACATGACAAAAGAAGGCTTATAACCATTTAAACTTCTAGCAGATATTCTCTGGCACAAAACTGTCTAAACCCTGAGCTCAACCATACTCTGCTCATGATAAAATCCTTACTGACTGGTATCAAACTCATATACTGACCAACTCTAACAATAGTAACAAAATTCCACACTCTTATACTAGACTTAATTCAAAGCATGAGATCACAAAATTTACAAGCTATCAAGGAAGATGAAATTCAAGAATACTTGTGAAAAAGGACCTAGTAAAAATGCTTTGCTCAGGAAATCTACAACCTCCTTATGCCCTTCCTAAAGGAGAATACATACAGACAAACAACTCTAGAATTATGACTGTGTTTTGCAATTTGATCTATCTACTGCCCAACGAATGCTACATGAAATGCTCATCATATAACAAATTCGGCCCTCAGAATGCGGCTTCTACATCAAAACAACTCAGTGGCTCCCTCAGAACATTCAACACGCACATAGCCATTTGCTCAGATTTCTTCTACGGGTTGCTACAGTCGCGAATGTCTACCAGCTGCTTGTGTAATATAGCCTGTAGATCACTTTTACTCGACCATTTGACAAAAGCGATGCAGCGTGGAAGATTGCATGTGTCTTTGGATTACTACGCATCATAATTTTCGCGTCACAACATTATCTACATGATCCAACTTGGCAATTCGGGTACCTTCACATAGTTTCATTGTTTCAAAGACGACTATGTCAATGTTTTCTTTGACTTGGATCAACCAACACAAATCGGTTCTCCAACCTAGGTTAACTTCAAGCTCAATAACACATTACCCCTTCGGTCCACATAACGGAACAAGGATCAGTGCAGGGTATGCAAGCCGTCATTAATCGGCCAGAGTTGCACTGCTGCCTTTCACAATTATTGCACCATTAGATTGCAATCCTCTTGAACTTCACCAAAGTGATTCCGTCTCTGGCCATCAACCTAAGTAGCCTTCATGCCCGTGACTCACTCCCTTTGTAATGCTCGGCGACTTGTCTACAAGAATCGACACCACTCAATTTAATGATCGACCCACATAGAATAACAAGGCCTGATCACATTTGCTTTTGACATTGTTTGTCTTAGGTGGTGGTGGCGTGCTACACACTCATATACTTGCTTCATGTGATTGTTACTAGGTTCAACAACCCTGCCAAATTTGATCACTGAACGACGTTTCTCGACCTACGTCGAGTGCCCTCCATAGACACAACTCCGAATTTGGGGACTTTATAAATTATGAGCCGACTCCTATGTTGACTTTCCATCGTTATGCGGCAGCAACGACTGGCTTGATCTAGTCTCTACAACAGTTTCCAATACACCCAAGCGCATCACACGCCTTGTAGCATTACTTGTATTTTTGGTTGTGGTTGGTTACGTCATACATATCTAATCGCACATCTTCATATTCTGCCATAAATCGCCTCCCGTACAAATTCTATGAAATGCTCAGCTCCTGGGGATACGAGCTGATCAATTCTTTATACACTGGCTGCATACGCAATAACACCTTTCTCATGCGTACAGGTTCAAATCGATCTGCCACAGGGTCAGGAACATATTCGACATACATGTTGTTTATTTGATCAATGGCATTCAATGGCTACAAGTCGCTCTCGATCAATCGACCCACGACATAAACAACATAAACTCATTGCACTGGATGTGCATTGACAATGTTCCACAACTTTGCAATAGCTATGCAATAATAATGCTTTTGGTCTCAAAGATAATCCTCGAAAAATCGATTAACGACTCCAACTTACATAACGGATTCGACCCTTTGTTGATTTGGCCTAGAACAAAATTATGACATTGGCAAATAATCATAATACAACTTGAATAGCTATAATTGTCTTTAACCAAACAATCCACAGATTTGGATCAAAAACAACCTTGAATTAAAACCCTCAGGCTGGAAGGAACACTAGCTCTGATACCACTGTAATATTCCGAAAGGGAAATTACAGGTGTTTTTCCTGAAATGCCTCTTGAACAAAATTTTCACAACCAAATTATCATAAATCTAATAGACCATTGCCATGTAAAATAAAGCAATCAGCATGTGGCAAACAAGTACACAATAAAATGGAAAACAATCTCAACTTTTATTGATATATATAAGCTGGCGTTTTACATGTTGAAACAACTAATATAGCTGAGATAGAACTGGCCTCAAGGATCTGCTCCAATGTTGCACGGACCCTCCACCAAAACAAAGCTGAATTGCCACTGCTAAGCTCTCCTGTGAATTCTGGATGAATTCACCAAGGGAGACGGGTACTCGCCCAATCTCATTAATGGGTTTCCGTCCTGGGGCTACAAAGGAAGTAGAGAACCAGATTTTCAAACCTTTCATACAAGAATCAAGATCAAATCCAAGATGTTCTACAATGGCCTCCTCCTCCTCTTTTTATAGATTTGATGGACCACTCTAGAACCTCCTATTTTATTATTATTTTAATCACTGAGCATGTTTCCCTCTTTTTAATTCAATTAAAATATTTTTTAATGTGGGAAAATGGTAAATTGGCCACCATGCCTCCTCAAGCCACTAAAACTCACTTCTGACCATCTTATCCTGTAGATCTTCTCATTCTGGTTCCAACGATCTATTACACTAAGGTATTTTGTCAAGTATTGCTCCCAGAATGCCATCTTAAGCATAATTAATTGAGGCAGGCCCATTAATAACTCCGTTTTTTTGAAAGTTGTCGGAATGCATTGGAACGAAAGACAAACTATGCAGATGATGGAATATACCAAGCGAATGCCATCAAACCTCATAAAAACTCCTCAAAATCCCTCCAAAAACCCCTAGGTCTGCTGATAGAGTAAACCGGCTCCTGTGACCTAGCTGCCTCCAACCCTGGAAGTCCATCCTGACCACGCCGTAAAGGAAACCAAACAAAGGAACATTACACCTTTTCACCACAAAGAGATAAATCTCTGGCACAAAATCTGATCATTTGTTAACAACATATGGCATATTTGTATCGGGATGAGTTATCTTCAATTTTGCAGCACTCCAGCTAACACCTATGGCCCATCATACATGAAGTTGTTAGAATCGCGTTGCCTTCAGAGTTACATTAGTGTTTTCTCTTAAGCTTGACAGCCTCAGCAAATGCTTCATCTTTAACAACACCACTCAGGGGCACAATAGGATCAACCATATCAAGGTTGCTTCACTTGATATTAACACCACGTCCTAACTTATTCAATTTGCCTTAAACAAAATTGACCTTTCATTGAGTAACCCATGTGACTTTGGGGTACATTGCTAAAACTGTTACAGAATTTCCGCCTCCTAGTTTACATGTTGACAATTACCAACCTTTTCTGGTGTAATGCTGCTAGCTATATCCTTTTGATAGCATACCTTAACCAATGTATAATATTCATTCATGGCCTTAAATCAAGTGAAAATTTGCTGTAGTAACCCTTGCAAGTAATGGGGTAACATCTGCTTCCAACTTGGGTACATGTGCTCTTCTTAGGAGTACCTGAGAACCTTCTAATCTCCATGCTTACAAAGAAACCATTACACTTGATGTGAAGTCCATGACCATATGTATCCATCTCATCACCTCCAAAGTGCAATGCCCTTTACTTCTGTGTTTGACCATCAGATAAAGTAATGACATTAACGAATGGATATTTATAGCTTGATGCTTCTTTCTGGCCCCTTGTAAATTCAAGCATCAACATTTTGCTACTATCTGTGAAGCCCATATCGAAGAAAATACAAGCTGCAATCAGTGGATTTCTGAGTCTCACTTTCCTAGTCATAAGGCCTCTTACCAAGAAACCCAGCCAGCCTGCTGGTCCTTTGTTTTGCAAACAATCCATGAGGTCTGCATGGTCTCTATGAATCCCTGCAAGTAGAGTGAATTCAATTCGTTGGTTGTTATGATTCCCAACTTTTATGAGGATCTTGGTTGATCCTTGAAATTCTACCGACTGTTGGAATTGTTGCAAGGCATGAAGATGTGATTCAATGAATGTTCCGGATAGGTGCTAATAGCTAAAAGTCGGCTCTCAGCTTCAATAGCCTCATCAATGTTTTCACCATGAAGAACAATGTATGCTTGAAACTTCAATACGCCTTTTACTTGGGATTCTTGATTTGGCTTATTCACTGCATAAGGAATAAAGCCTTGAACTGGCTGCCAGTATCTAGGCTGGGCTGAGGATGATTTTCCTTTGCATCTTCATCATGTTTGCAGGTCAAGGCCCAAAATAAACAAGAAGTTCAATCCAAAAACTTTACCACTGTGTTGTCTGTCAGTGATACTATTCTCAGGGCACAAAACACATCCATTTTTCACAAAGTGATCTGCTAATAAGGTCTGGAGTAGACTGCTCATTCCTGGTAGAATGTTCTTTTTTTGTGGCAGCATCGTCTTGCTCAAAATCCCCCTTGGACTTGTTCTCATGGATGTTGTCATTGCTTGAATGCAGGTGTACAAATCCTTGATAATGATCATAGACTGGACTATCCCTGAAGCGTATAATATATGACCCTGTATTCAACTGCAGAAAATTTTCATATCCTTCTATCTCTTCAGCCAACACTACATCTTTTCTAAACTTTGGGTACAGATCTTTCTTTAAGGGAATAGATTTATCATCATTCTGAACAGCCTCAAGGTTCCTTTCTACTTGGGATGTATGATCTAAAACCAATGGTTTATCATCTTAACATGGCTAACCAATAATTAGGGGCTCATGAAACGTGCTGTTGCATAATTTGGCTTCCGGATTCTTCTTAAAAGGCTGAAACTCCAACTCTTGCTATCTTTGGCAATCATCATCAAGCTTTGGAGCTTCATCACAGTAGAGTATAAAAGTTCTACCTCTGTTTTGTCCAAAGAATGCATCTAGATTGGGTTACACACCACTTTTTGACTCTTCTTGCTCTATAGTATCTTTTTCAATTATGCCAGCAATGCTGCCTTCCTTGGATTCTGTGATAGGCCTGAGACTTGTAGCATTATCTTCACCTTCTCTATCCACCCAATATGTCTTAGGATTCTTGACGGCAAAATCCAGTAGTACATCCATTTCAGTTCCCTCATTTTCCTGGCAATTGCACTGATATTCTGGGTCAGCAAGCATATCAATATGTGCTTTATTTACCTGGTTTTCTAAAAGAACGAGGCCAACATATTATTTAGTGACTATGTAATCTTATATATTGCCAACAATATTGTTTGCTGCATAAACAATGATAGTTATGGGCTGATCATTGTCTTCATAATCATTGACAGGGCTATGTTGCATCTCGTTTGTTTTCTTACTAATGTTCCAATCTGCAGCGGGTTCACCGCCATCTGGAGTATCAAGCTAAATATCCTCAGAGTCTTCTTGATCATGCACATCAATGCCATCCTCTTCAAGGGGACCAGACATTCCTTAACTTTGCAGGGCATTCAACAAATGCTGATGGGTTTCTTCAAATATTCTCCCTTCATCTGGAACCATAAGTGCCTTCTCATGCAACCTACCAGTTTCATCATTTTACCCTGAATGATCATCCCTAACAGCATCACAAATCCCCTTTTGATCTGGAATATTTTTGAGGAAGATCATGGAATCGCTCTTGCTGCAGTTCTGTGATATTTTCGCTTACAAAAGAATCAAAAGGTCCCTCTTCCATCTAGGCTTCAGTTTCATTCCCACAGTGGTCTTCTTGATTCCTTCCTTGAATTCCATTGAAACAAGAACTCTCCTCAATCTGGGCCTTCTTGATTGCTTCCTTGAAGTCCAGCAAAATGAGAACTCCCTTCAAATCTTGTTTTCACCATCCTCAAAAGGAACATAATGAGTTTCTTCTCTAATGATGACTGGGCAAAAACTTCCACCTATAACAGCAGTCATTTCATCATCTTCTATTTCTTGATGACCTTCAAAGAGACCAAGAATATCCTTTTCATTGGTGGCTTCACTTTTGCAGCCAACATTGCAAAGAAGGGATAATCTATGGATTTCTCAAATGCTTGATCGAGCCACTATGATTGTGCCCTAAAGAGAGTGAACAATCTCATTAGGTCATCTTCATGCTTTTCTTCACAACCAAAGATGTGCTTCATAAATGCCAAGACATGCAGGACAACTGCCAATGAGGCCCCATCAAATGTTGGAAGCTTCTAATACAATATTGGATGAGGCTTATTTGGATATCCTAGGATGTCCTCAACATCCAATGCTGGGCACAATACATGCAAATCCAACGGAGCCATCTTTTATCTTTACAAAACATCGAAAATTTGGAATTTGCAATTTTGTACCTTTTCACAATGGATTCAACAGAGGTGAGATGTCAAATACCTTCAAATAGTGCTAGTATCACCTCACAAGCACCAAGTATTTAAAATATTCAAAGAACAAGGACTTCATTCTTCCTATCGAGCTTCTAGATGAGCAGCTTTATCCTTGATTTTGGGATGAGCTCATTCAAAGAAATTGAAGCATAGACTTCATATGATGAGGAGTCAACTCCTTACTAGCAAAAATGCAGAAAATGTTACCGTAAATCTAACATCCCAGTGCTAGGCTGGACTAAATGTTAGGTTTTGTAGCATCGAAGGTGTTCTATTATCGAAACTTTGTCGAGAGGCTAAAACATTGGAGTTCTCCATAACCTAGAAATTGTTTCTAGAAATTCCACCTAGAAGTGTCTCAATTAGACTATTAGCCAATTTTTTAACTATTTCCTAAGTCTAAAGTTAGGGAAAGGGGTTAATTAATCAGAATTAATTGAGATAAGGCGTGAATCATCTAGAAACTCACATAGATCGATTAGGAAATAATCTAGGCCTTTTTTTATGTTTTAATCTCGGCTGTTGGAGGTCCTATTACCGCTCAAACTAGCAGGGATCCTGAAAGGGGATCCTTGAAGGGTTACTACTAGGTAACAACAACAATGGAGCGATGGCCCATTGTCACCTCAACTAAGGCTCCCTACTTTTTATGAACTTTCACCGATGGAAGGAGACTCGCTATGATAAGGATCAAGAAATGGATGGACCAATGATAGGGCGAGGGGTGATCTTGGAAGCCTATTCACAAGAGAGGCTCAAATATGTGGCTTGCTTGTCTTGGAAGATAAAATGGAAGGTTCTCTAGGAAGGGCTTGGGGAAAATTTCTAGGGTTAGGTTTTGAGTATGCGTCTTATAAAGGATATCCCTAAGCCTGAGGAATTCTTGTGGAAACTTGGGTTCCAAGTGATCCTTGAAGAATTAACCTTTATAGTGCATGGGTCCACATGGGACCACGTGGCTCTGAGGTTCGGTAAAGGGGATAGGATTTAGCAACCAATGACATGATTGACCTAATTAGGGAGGGGAAATGGATCAAGGAATGAATTTTCAATGAAAGGCAATGCAAGGATCCCAGTGAGGTTTCTAGCCTAAGGCAAACCAAGGGTAAGAATTGGTTTTCGAGCTAGGGCTTGCGATATCTCAAGATCCCATCGTCGGAATCTCATGAAATTTGGAGGGATTCTTGAGGACACACCAACACAGTTGTGGACCAAACATCGAAGTATTTGGATGGCTAGATCATGAGATAATTGATGCCCTAGGTGACCTAGAGGACTAGACCTAGAGAAGAGGAAAGGGGAGAAGGGAAATAGGTTTAAGGTGATCACCTTTGGGTGGACCGGTGCCTAATATTTTGGGGAGATTAGTGTCAGGTAGTATTATGACTATGGAACTTTGAATTTTCTAGGTCAAGGAGGCCTCAAATACAACTTCCCTTGACATTAGGGCAGCAACAAAAGCAACTTCAAAGACTTTATACTTCGTTTTGCAAGATAAATGGCTTGTCAAGATGAATTTCGGTAATGAAACATCCCTAGGAACATTCATTCATTATACATGGCCCATACATGAAGCATTCACTATCCAGAAACTTCCACAACTTCGCATAAGAGATGCAGCATATAAGCCCTAGTATATTGAAATCCCAACCAATGTTGCAGGAAGCGTCCCCCCCCCCCCCCCCAGTTCTAAGGCCCGAAGCGCATCCAGTGCGGCTGCGTCCAGGAAGCGTCCTCGGAAGCGCGCTTCCAAAATTCGGAAGCGTGCTTCTGCCTGTTTTGGACGCTTCCGCCTATTTGGTATGGTTTGTTTCGAGTAATATATATATAATATATATATATATAGCAGACCCTTCCGCAGATGCTTTGCTTCCTAGATTTTTGGAAAATGACGCTTCCGCGTCCCCGCTTCCAAAAAACGTCCCCGCTTTGTGCAACATTGATCCCAACATCAATGTATGTGACAAAATTAAAAAGAAAGAATAGCATTAAAATGTGCTTACATGTATAAGAATATATCAATGTTCCACCAATACTCCGGGACGGGGAGACGCAGATGCGGGGAGATGCACAAGGGGGACGTGTGGGAGTACCCTCAAATTTTAGTGAAATTTAGGGGGGGCGGGGGGACGTCGGGGTATATAATTTTTTTTCCTTTTTAATATATATTAATATATATATATATATATATATATATATATATTTCAAAATCATATTCAATAATGAAAGCATAAATAGAATGATACATACAAAATTGAATTAAATAATGAAATACATTGATCCATACTCATCATTCTTACTAATACATACATGATTCATCCACAAACCACGAAATTCAATAATGAAATACTTTGATCCATATTCATTATTCATTATTCACCATTCTAGAATCTACATTGATTTAAAAATTAAATTCATCATATTAGATTATAAATTGATTTAAAATTAAAATTCATCATTTATCATTCTAGAATCTAATTAGCACTAAGCAAAATAGGCTATAATAGATATTGAGATCTAAAGACTAAAATATTAAATTGATATAACTAAAACTAAAAAACAATGGAGTGACGAGTCTAAAAGTCACTCTAAAGTACACAGAGGGCTTGGTGCTCTTGATTAAAGACTAATTCCATACCCTTGTACATGAGAAAATGCAATGGAAACATTGCAATCCATCAAATCCTGCATTCCTGAAAAACTATTAAGTCCACTGGATTTTGAGTGAGATCTAAAATTCTACTTTCTCCATATGAAATCCAATGAGGTCGGAACCACTCTCAAACATCCTAAGTCATTTCATGGTATTGTTAAAAATTTAAGTAAAAGGATGAAAATGAAAAATAAAGGAGAATGTCACTTTTACTTTAAGAATTTAACATTACCATGAATTGCATAGCATTAGTAGGGAAATATGGTCAAATACTAGGTTTTCCCTGTCATAAGTCATTGTTTACAAGCAAATTTAAGGGGGGATGCATAGACCATTTTGAGGGGGGACGTCCAAGCATCCCCCTTTTGAGGAGTCGCGTCCCCCACACTAGGGAAATGTCCCCCCCCGTCTCCCCAAAAGGGGGACGTGGGGAAACGTTTCCCTAGACGTCCCCCCCGTCCCGGGTGCGAGGGGTGCGCACACCCGACCCTAGGGGATGCGTCTCTGTGGAACACTGGAATATATCCAACCATCCAAAAACTTGCCATCAAGAAGCTCTAAGACATGAAAATTATTCAAACATCAAAATTCATTCCATGCTCCAAAAATTCGTCCTCCAAGAAGGATAGCAAAAATCTCTAAAGTGATACTAGTTCCAAATCCAAGTGATGATGTTAAAATGAATCCTCATCACTTCTATTTATACACTTCTAATGAGTTCAATTTAGTTACTTGGGCCTACATTAGCCCCTAAAATAAAATAATGTACAAAACAACTAGCTTTTGGTGACAATCCCACCAAACTAGCTCATAAACAAAAGAATAAGCCTCTCAAGAGGTCGAATGATCAATAATACATTTTGTTGGGCCTTCTAAGAAGCCTGATGAAGTCCATAAGTGCCATAATGATGAATAGGACTCCAAAAAGTAGTGGACAAGGGGTTGGCCCCTTGTTCTCCAAATAATAAACTTGTGGTGCTCCCAATGTGTGTGAGGGCACACAAATAACCTCATGGGTCTCCAAGTGGATTGAAGATCCCTGTAGACTGTTATATACCTAGGGGGGATAATATGGGGTACTAAGGGAGGTGCCCAAGGTAATAATGTAATAATGGGATGGGCCATAGTAATAAATAAGGTGGTTAACCCATATCATGTAAGGGACCACAAGTAGTTAGTATTAATGTAATGGGCCCATGGTATTAGTGGATGGTATGAGGGAACCATGGTAATGATCCATGGTATTGTATATATGAGGCCTATATAGAGGCTAGAGACTCCACATGGGAGATAGTCAAGAGATTGTCAAGGAATATTGTATGAACAGGCATATGGCTTGTGGAGTATTCTCCTTCCTTAAGGAGTGATTGTATGGTGTTGCCCTACCTTAAGGGTTTGATAATAAAGAAGCATTTCTATCTATTTCTATTTGCTTGGGTATAATTGTTATTATCATATAATTCCGGGTTAGATCTATAACAATTGGTATCAGAGCACTTCCTTGGGCAAAAAAGTGGAGAAATTTTTTATTTTTGCAGGATTTCAGGGGCGGCGAGTTTGCAGATCAGATCTGTACGTTTTGGTACAAGATCTGCAAAATCTGATTGCATATCTGGATTTTATGTGAAAAAATACCCGATTTCAAAAAAAAAATCGGTCGAATCGGAGTCCGGATGAAGGAGATATCGCTGATCTAAAAATCAGTGGGGTTGCAGATAAATTTTCAGGGCAGCGAGTTTGCGGCACAGATTTGGACGTCCTGGTGCAAGATCTGCAAAATCTAATTGTAGATCTGGATTCTTTGTGAAAAAATACCCAATTTCAAAAAAAATTCAGTTGAATCGGAGCCCAAATGAGGGAGATATCGCTGATTTAAAATCAGCTCTTTTTTGTAGAAATTTTGGTGACGGCGAGAGAGTTGCAGCGCAGATTTGAAATTCTAGTGCCTGGATCAAGATTTCTATCACATGGGTAGATGCAGAATGATTGTTCCATTTCTGAAAACATGTCATAATAGGGATTTTGAGCAATATTAATTAAACTGTGACAATTTCAAATTTTTGCCAAGTTTTTTCAAAACCCTCTTCATGGCGGGTCACGGTTTTACAGGAAAAGGTAATGGTCCTACTATTGAAGAATACATAAAAAAATCGAAATCATTATGGAAAAACAATTGGAAATGGTGTATAGTGGAGCTATTTAGAGAGGAGGCAGCCACATGGTGGGGATTACTTAACCAAAAGAAGTGTCTCAACCTGCTCGATGAAGAATTTGAAAAATTACTTTTAGACAGATGGTCTCATGCCAGAAAACAAGATAAGGAGAAACATGTGGGTCTATTTTCTACTGGTATATCCTTATTACAGGTTCATGGATTAATTCAGAAAGAGAAGATCATTGTTTCTATCAATCCTAGTTGCAAGCATAATTTCATCAATGTTAATTTGGCAAACAAATTGCAAGTTCCAGCAAAACAAATTGAAAATACACAGGTTGATGATGAGTATGTTCAAATTTATAAGGATTTGAAGCTTTCTATGGATAAGTATGTGTTGCATGGTGATTTTTATACTTCAGAGATGGATAATATGGATGTTGTTTTGGGATATCCTTGGATGGAATCTGCGGGTACTATCAATATTAATATGCAGAAGAAATTCATGAAGCTCTGGTATAAAAAGAAGAAAATTACATTACAGGATATTTCCATCAATAAACAGGTAGAGTACATGGAGGTTGAAGCAGAAGATGTTCCAGGGATTGACATATCAGATGATAAGCCTTTGATGATCGACAATCAAACACAAACAGAGGCTGAAGCAGAAAAGGTTACAGGTACATCAGATGAGGGGGCAGTGGTTGAAGTCATATTAGAAAATAAGACACCACAACAGGCACCACAGCAGGGTGAATTAAAGAAAAAGACACTGTGGGTTAAAACTTCAACATATCATCACCCACATCACCCCGCAAGACAACCATTAAGATGGAAACCAAGTAGTCACAACCCCCATATGACGGATAGCGAGGAGCGAAGATCCACCTACTACACATCAACACAGAAGAGCTGTCACGGTCAACTTCCATGTCAAGCGAGCGAGGCACCAGCGAGATCGAGGGTTCACCTTTCTCTTGGATGGCTAGATGCACGTGCATGGTACCAGTGGACTACTCTTTTGAGTAGATCTTATTATTTGTGTTCTTCCCATGTTTCGGGGACGAAACATGCTTAGGGGGTGGAATGTTATATACCTAGGGGGGATAATATGGGGTGCCAAAGGAGGTACCCAAGGTAATAATGTAATAATGGGATGGGCCATAGTAATAAATAAGGTGGTTAACCCATGTCATGTAAGGGACCACAAGTAGTTAATAATAATGTAATGGGCCCATAGTATTAGTTGATGGTATGAGTAAACCATGGTATTGATGCATGGTATTGTATGTATGAGGCCTATATAGAGGCTAGAGACTCCACATGGAAGGATATGAAGAGAAATAGTCTTGTATGAACAAGCATATGGCTTGTGGAGTATTCTCCTTTCTTAAGGAGTGAATGTATGGTGTTGCCCTACCTTAAGGGTTTTGATAATAAAGAAGCATTTCTATCTATTTCTGGGTTTATTTGCATTATCTTATATTTTCTTATCAGATCTATAATATTCTGGGTTAGATCTACAACAAGTGGTATCAGAGCTACAACAGCTACAACAGAAACATTCAAGTTTTTCCCCCAAGGTGGTGGCACAGCTTGGCCACTAACCAGAGGGATGGAGGAACTGACAGAGACATTCCTCGAGACCGTTGGTTGAACCGGATAGGTGACTGGGACTGACGATACAAGGGGGTTCAGAATGGTGGGTTGTACCGGGACTGAGGTAACAGCTTGTTGGGAGGTCATGTTCGCAATGAACGGACCTGAAGTAGGCATGGTGCCTGACACCCAAACAGGGTTATGGTAAAGTGATGAGGCAATAGGTGTACCTGAAACCAACTATACCAAAGACACATAGTTGCGCGGGAAATTGGTGGGAATGCCCCCTGTATAGGGGAAACCTTCAGGAGGGAAAGGATGTTCTTCCTCCTCGATAGTGTGTGGAGTAGAAACTTCTGACTCCCTTGGAGAAGTGACTGGAGCATCACCTTTGAGTTTCATATCTGGGAATAAATGACGATGAACGTCCGAAGAAGTACGAGGGGATAATTCCAAAGGAACACCTGGCTGATCATACGGACTGTAAGGACGCTGCGATGATATCACAACAGGGTCAAACAGAGGATTCAGATGATAGATAACTAGTCCAAGCTAACCATTAGTGGTCGACAAATTCTCAGGAGTTTGAATGGGATTGTCTGGAGATTCTGGGCCAAGATCAATAGATAACCTAGTATCTAAAGTAAGTGGAGGATGAGATGACAAATGTTGAATTCTCAAAACAATTCTAATTTCAACACCTTGGTCCTCGAGTGACTCTGGTAACTCAGGAAACGGCTCCTCGAAATCTTTCAGATGGAGGAGAGGAAGAGGAACTAGGTGAACCAGATGGTTCAGCCACGATGACCTTTTCTTAGTTAACAGAAAAGAGACAAATAGACTTCAAGGCTTTAAAAATGTTTTTAAGGGAAACTCACGATTTGGTCTCATAAAAGACTAATAGGATGTTATCGGATCGTGGGCAATTAATTATTAAGACGCATAAAAGACTAGTGCTCTTTCATTTTTTAAGAGTCGAGAAAGAAACAAGGACAACTCTATCACTTTCGATTGGAAATGAGCTCAAAAGGACAAGTGCTTGAATGATATTTTAAGTTTAATGAGTCAAAAAGATCAAATGACTGCTATGGATGATCTAGGCAAACAGGATTACCAAGCAACCGTGAACTGCAGAACACCTTGATGAGCCCAGAAATGGGTAATTATAGGGGCTCATTTTGCCTCTTATTTTGACTTAACCCACCATTCTCATTAGTTGACTGCATGTTTTTTAATATATTTATGCTAATAGAGTGAATTGGGTTAGTCATTTTTCCATGTAGTCTAATGTGTTCTTTATGCAGATTTTTTGGTCAATTTTGGACAAATTCAAGGGATTTATGAGCAAATGGCAGCAAATACTCGAGGAAAATAGGGAAGAGGATTTGTAGGGGGGTGTCTCCTTCATTTATGACCCATTTCCTTGAATCCTCTATCAGCAACTCAGAGCACAAAGGTCCACATTGATGCACCCAAAGGACAGTCGAGCAAGTAAAGAAGAACCACTGTTTATCTCTAGTTCTGGGAAGCCAAGTTCCTTGATTTTAGGAGGACTGTTGGAGGACTCCATTTTTATAAATAAGGGGGCTTAGAGCCTCAGTAGGTTAGCCAGTCATTACTAGAATTTTCGAACTTTTCTGCAGCATTTGTTCAGCTTATTTTTGAGTTCCTTTTTTAGAACAGTTCATGTAATGTGACTATTATTTTTGATAATGAAGATGAAACAGCTTTTGAGCCAGCACTAATCTCTTTTAGAGGGCTAAATCTCTTGGGTTAGGGACCAACCCATGCTTCCCATCACATCCTACTTTGTACTTATATGTTTTTGTTTTAGTTCATGAGTTAATTTCTATTACATAGATTCATTTTACTTTGTTAGATTAGGTTGCTTTTGATGGTTTGCATATCTGTTTTTGTTTCAGTTGCTCAAGTAGGTTACTACAGCGACAGAATAAGATTCAAAAAGGCAAACAACAGGCCCTGATCTCCTTTCTCGCTTCCTGGGACTTGAGGTCAAGGCACTACTGCTGCCACCAAAAACACAATTTTTCTCTTCCATGCAACTTCTAGTGTGATGACTCGATTTGGAAAGATTGATATATTGGTTCAGATTCAGTTGCCTAGATCACTTCCTATTCTTTTACAATATATTTCTCTGCATGCTTTTTTTTCCAAAGGTTATTGTTCAGCATTTTCTATTTGTAGGTGAGAAATTAGGTCAAGCTAGAGAAATTTCTGTTTTCATAGTATAGTTAGTCCCTTCTTTGATCAGTTTTTGTAAGTGGATGTGCAGATCTCTTGCAGGACACCTTAGCTCACCATACACCCATAAAACAGCTAGCACCATCTCACTTCTCATAGATTTCCCAAGTCATTCGCAACATCTTGCCAATCTGCCCTAATTTCTGCGTTTTTCTTCATAAGCTTCCCTCTTGCCATTTGAACAAATCCAACCATCAAGTTCATTCTTGATCTTCCTTGACAATCTCCAGACACCTCAACACCTTCATCTAGCCTTTAGTTACCCTTTCCATCATTTTTACACCTTCAAAACTCCGAAAATAGCTCTCGGCCTCCTCCTGTAGATCCCTTGCAGCCTCCTGTAGAATTTCCTATGAGTGATTTTTTAAAGTTCGATTGCTATGAAAGTCTTTAGAAGGGTGCTAGGGGCTTCTTAGGACCTCTCCACACCTTCCTCCACCTCTGCAAAAACCAACTCCACCTTCCTTCACAACCAAACCTCTGCACAATCACATCCAGATAAATCACAAGCATAATAATTTCACATAAAAACACTTAAAAGCACAAAAAGATGTTTTCTTTTCATTTCTTTTCGGAAGTAGCTTGAATAAATGCAATTTACCTTTTCAGTAGTCAATGGCACTCATTTCATCAATTTTCATCTCTTTTCTTACAAAAGTAGGGTTAATAGGTAAATTAGGGTTTGCTAGGGTTTTCTTTTACATTCCAGTGTTCTTTCTCTTTTTGCAAGTAGAATAGTCCTCATAGAGTTAGCTTTCTTTCATCACAGTTAAAAGTTTCTTGTGAGAATTCATAGAAGTTGGCTTAAGCTCCTAGTGATCTTGGGCCAGCTGACCAAGTGACAGCCTGCAGTAAGAGCTAGTACTTGTGCATACAGCACCGTCGCTTCCAAGTTTGTTACGAACTACTGGGTTGATAAAAGTAAATTAGGAAGCCCCAAGAGTTGTAGCATTATTGTTGCAATACTGGTGCTCACCACTTTTTGGCGTCATTGCCAGGGAAGCGTCAGAGTATTTTGTGCTCACTGTTTTCTTCTATTTTCTACTGCAACATTCTGCTAAGTAGTTTATTTCAGCAAAAGTAGAGTAGTTGTTTCATTTCAATTCTGCAAAAGTAGATTAGGCATTTCCTGCTTTCATTTCAATTCTACAATTTTTCAGCAAAAGTAGATTAGCCCTTTCCATTCTGCAATTTCCATTTCAGCAAAAGTAGATTAGCCCTTTCAATTCTGCAATTTCCATTTCAGCAAAAATAGATTAGTCATTTTTTACTTTCATTTCAATTCTACAATTTCCATTCCAGTAAAAGTAGATTACTCATTTCCTTGCTTTCACTTCAATTCTGCAATTTCATTTTAGCAAGTTCATTTCAGTTAGTTGCAATTTTTTGTTCAATCCATTTCAGTTTTGCAAGTACAAGAAAAAAACAAAAGTCACCCAAAAAGATATTTCTTTTCATGCCCCGTAGGAATAGAGATAATTTAGGAAAATTCATACCCAATACCCCCACCACATCACAAAGTCACCCTTCTCTCTTCTTCGGTGGCAGTGATCCAGAAGAACTTATAGGTGAACCACCAGAGATATACGAAGATCCTATAGTAGAAGAAGAGAAAGAAACCATTCCTCCTGAGACCATGGCTGAAAACAGAAACGTTAGAGGAAATGGGGAAAGAGTAGAGGGTACCTTTCGCATCCAAGAGACCAATGGGGACACTAAAACGAAGAACATAAGTCCTTCAGCCTTACCTCACTTCCATGGGTTGACTACCGAAGATCCTGATATGTTCATGTTTGAATTTGTTGTTATCTATCAAACCTATGACTGTGCAAAAGATGAGAAGAAGTTGAAACTGTTTCCTTCTACCCTCAAGGATGCAGCATTGCACTAGTTCATGGGGTTACCTGGCAACAGCATCACAACTTGGGCTCAGATGTAGCAAGCCTTTAATAACAAATACCGGGACTATTGTAGGTCAAAGGATACCAAGGAAGAGATTTTCCGAAAGACCATGGGAAGCGATGAATCCTTGGAAGATTATGAAGAGATGTCTTAGCTCAGTTATAAAAGGGCCAGGTGCACACTTGACCCTGAATCTCTGAGGTTGGTCCTGCTCAGAGGAGTTCCGCAAGACCTTCTAGATACCCTCCATTTGCTAGCTGGGGGGGACATCTACCAACTACCTTATGAAGACATAAAGACTGTGTTTAAAAACCATTCTAGGGCAGCGAGAAAGAGAGATAAGGGAAGTCAACCCTTAGCCAATACATCCCCATCCAGTTCATCCCTTATAGGTGAATTTGGAAATCTACTGAACATTTCAAGAGCGAAATGATGCAGACTCTTGCCATGCAAATGGATACCTTGCATATCAAAAGGAAGCAAGAAGAAGTAGAAAGGGCCTTAGCCATTTTTTGTCCTAGGTGCACCAAAAGGCATCCTAGGAACGAATGTTCATTTAACTCTATAGAAGTGTGTTCAGTCTATGAAGAAGGCCATTCTACGAGTCAGTGCCCTTCCTTGCCCAGACTTAAAGCTACATACCAGGGGGGCAAAGGAGCCACTGAACCACTCTATTTCATGAATCAAAGGAGGCCACATGGGCCCAGACCTTACGAGCAGGGAATGCAAGGGACATCCCAGACATATTACAACCCAAATCAAGCCACTTCCATGCCTTCTTGGGGTCCCCCTACTCATCCTTCCTGGTCCAGACCCCCTCCTTGGTCATATCCATCTCAATACCATGTTCAACCAGCTGCTCATTCATTTCACTCTTATGCTTAGCCACAGCCTCAATGGAATGCACCTCATCAGGGGTGGAGGCCCTAGTACAACTCTCCTCCCACACTTTTTCCTCCACCACCTACTCAACCACAACCATTGCCTCCTGCTCCACCAAGGCAACCCCAAATACCTGCTCAACTGAACCTGAACCTGAATAACAGATAGGTCCAGTAGGTATATAGTGGGGAAACATCATGCCTGACCTATGCTGTGGAGATTCAGGAGATTAACCTACGATCTGGGAAGGTTCTCCTAGATAACCAACCTCCCCCTAAGGAGGATGAGGAAGAAAAAGAGGAAAGTGAACCAAAAGCCACTCCACCCTTTCCTGAGAGATTATCTGGAACAACACAACCTACCCCAAAAGAAACTAAACTTCTAGGAGAATTGAAACAATTATGTGTAAAGATACCACTTCTCCAAGCCATAAAGGATGTGCCTATATACAACAAGATGATCAAGGAGAAGTGCTTCAGGCACCCAAGTAGGTGTAGGAGAGATGCTCCAACTATCAATGTCACAGGACAACTGTTCGACCTGATGTTGGGGCAAGTAATTTGTCTGAAATATCTAGACCCTGGAAGCCCTGTAGTCGATGTCCACATTAATGGCACCATAATCCCCCATACCTTGATTGATCAAGGGGCTGCCATTAATGTGATGACCAAGGACACTATGCTCAAGCTCAACCTTCAGGGCTCCCTGAGAAAGACCACAATAGTACTACAGTTAGCAGACCGCTCCACCATGACCCATGAAGGGATTGTGGAAGATGTAATGGTCACCATCGATTCTTGGGAGTACCCTGCTGATTTCCTAGTTCTCCAACCAAAGGAAAAGCTCACCGGGTATCCTCTCATCCTGAGAAGACCCTGGTTGGCTACTGCAGATGCCTACATCAGTTGTCGAGTTGGGAACATGACAATTAAGAATGGGCATATGTCCAAGGAGCTAGTCCTATATCCTCTTGCCCAACCTTTGTTAGAACATGATTTACCTCATTGGTTGGAGGAGGAAGATGAGGATGAAGTCTATTCTACACCACTGTGTGCAGTGGAAGCTACCATGGGGGGGGGGGGGCACAAACTGAGGATGATCTTATAGAAAACTTGATTTAGAATCCACCCCCAGTGTGTTTCCATTAGAAGAGCCGGTGGAAGAAACCTAAGCCAATACTTTAGTTGATCTCTGTGTGGTTGACCCAACCTCTCTCCGAGTTAAGAATGTGGAATTTGGCCCAGAAAGAACCTTGAAGATCAACTCATCCCTATCCACCTCTCAAGAGAAAGAACTGTGTAGCTTATTGAGAAACCACTTGGATGCTTTTGCTTGGATCTATAAGAAGATGAAGGGAGTGCACCCTTCAGTCTGTACTCATCACATTTACATTAAGGAAGATTGCAAACCAATCAAGCAACCTCAAAGGAGGATGAATCTAGCCCTTAAGGACATTGTCAAAGAAGAACTACAAAAGTTACTGGATGTAGGATTAATCTACCCTATATCTGATAGTGAATGGGTCTCTCCTTTGGTGCTAGTGCCAAAGAAAAATGGGAAGTGGAGAATCTGTGTCGATTATCGGGAACTAAACATGGCCACCAAGAAGGACCATTTTCCTTTGCCTTTCATAGATTAAGTGTTAGATGGCCTCGTAGGGAAGAAGTTTTTCTCCTTCCTAGATGGGTTTAGCGAGTACAACCAAATCCAAATAAGCCTGGAAGACCAAGATAAGACCACTTTCACTTGTCCTTGGGGTACCTGTGCATATCGGGTCCTTCCTTTTGGATTATGCAATGCTCCTGGCACTTTAGCCGTATTGAGTATATTCGCTGAACTGGTTCATGATACAGTGGAAATCTATATGGATGACTTTACCCCATTTGGTTCTAACTTCCAGGAAGCTTTGTCTAACTTGGGAAAAGTTTTGGACAAGTGTATTGAAATGAACCCGTCCCTCAGTCCTGAAAAATGTGAATTCCTTATGACTGAAGGGACCGTGCTAGGTCATGCAATCTCTTAGCAAGGATTACAGGTGGACCCCAACAAAATTTCCATCATCCAAAGGGTCCCACCTCCTCAAAACGTAAGAGATGTTCAAAGTTTCCTAGGTTTAGTAGGGTATTATAGAAGATTCATTAAGGATTTCAGTAAGCTAGCCTCTCCATTGTTTGGTCTTTTAGGAAAAGATGCTGAGTTCATATGGACTAACAACTGTCAAGAGGCTCTGGATACCTTGAAAAGTAAACTGGTGACTGCCCCAATTTTGAGAGGTCCAAACTGGGCCCTACCTTTCCACATTCATACATGTCGAGCAATAAAAAGGGTCTTTTTCACCTCTATTTACCCTACATTAGTTGTCAATCTAGGAATGATTTGTTATCTCAAAGAGTGTACTCAATTTGAGGTGGTCATTTGTCAGAGTGATGCTAGTAGTATAGTGCTCTAAATACAAGAGTAAACGGATGCTTGGAATAAAATCTACTTGCAAAAAGAAACCTAAGACTCAAATCATGCATTCAGAAAGCTACAACAATTTATCAGTCAAGGGTACAATAATGGTAACTCTTCCCTCTGTAAATTGATGCAATCAAAAAGCACTCAAAGAAAGGATCATCAATCTGGGAACTAGACAACATATGTCGATGTTCACTACAGTCTCAGACATTTTGCACACCAAAGTGATGATAACTTTAAATGATAAGAAATGGAACAACAACTATCTTTATAAACAGGATTGAACAACAAAACCTTAACCTACGGAAATGAATTATAACCTACAGGAATTAAGTAACAGCCTTTGAATTGAGCAGCAAACAGAAATGTAACGTCAGACTAATTAGAAATAAAATATAGAATAGCAACTTAGATCAAATACATCAAACTAGATTAATCATGCAACAAACTTAATATTAAAAGGAACAATAATCTGAGCTTCGATACAATAAGAATGAATCACAGCTATAAAGTAACAGTAATTGCAATCACAACGGGATAGCAATCCCGAATGAACAGCAATCACAATTTAAGAATAAACCATACAGTAGTACCATTTTAGGAACATACATCACTGTTAATCTATAATCAAACGACAATCTGTAAGGAACACCAATGTTATATCAATTGTCAAAAGGAACAACAATGCGATATAAAGTTAGAATGAATAACATAGCATTCCTGTTGCAGATAATAATGTTACTTAGAAAAGTATATATAACAGAGCTGATATGTAAAACAGTAAAGCATGTCAGATCACTGAACAGAGTAAATGGAAGAAATCAAACCACACATAAATAAGAATTAATGGTACAGGAGCAAGTGATCCACCAGGGCTAGGCCCTTGGCCTCCAGGGACTCACTGCTTCAGGTTACTCCAGAATCAATGATAGAATGGCAACAAGGTTTATATATTAAAACATTAAACAAAGTTATAGTGAATCACTCTTCAAAGAGAGTCGATGATCAAAGTTCAAGTACCAAGAAGAATTTCATAAAAATAACAATAGTTCTCCTCCCCCCAAGCTAACAGTGCTACCCCTTCTTATAACAGCCGAGTCGGTGATATCAATGATACAGAGGATTGTTAAGATAGCAATCCCTCAGGATCAAAGGATCCTGAGGGATTCACCAAACTATTAGTTCTCAGGTATCCTCTTGTTCTTTTGTGCCGATTGGAGATCTCCCTTTCCTTTTTCTAGTTGTTACGCTCCAATTTGGATCGCCTTGTTTGAACGTGGTTCCCTATCAAAGGGACAACAGTTAACTTGGTCTTGTTCTTTCCTTTGGGATGACAGTCTTCCGTTTTCTCCTCTTTCTACATAGAAAAGGGTAATTATTAGTTATTTCACATTACATATAAATCTTCTAGATTTTATCATATTCTTTTGTCATATACCTAGCTCATGATGTAAAAAGGTTATGAGTTTTGAAGAAAAGATAACAAAGTAAATGAAAATAACATACCTTCTCCAGTGCTCAACACACCCACCTACTTACCCTTTTTCATGGCCTCATGAAAACATTGTAGTTGACATGCAAGGCGGTGAGGGGGTAGGCTCGAGATGGGATCTCATGAGGAGGTCTACAGCCATGATGCCTAGGTAGGTGCTCAAAAAGATGTCCTGTCTGGCCCTCAAGCATTTCGTATAAGGCTTAGTATCCTAGTGCAGGATGCCAAATGACCAAACTTCGAAACCTACAACCCAACCAGGATGGCCCTTCCCTCAAAATAAGATCACCATAGAGGCCCAAGCGATCAACGGCTAACTTAAAGTTCTCATAGTTAAACGGTTGCCTGTGTTGGATATTCGGATTAGAAGTCTGATATCAAAATTTAGTAGCTGCAATGGCAAATTCTTTGATGGTAAAGAAGTATTCTATCCCTTGCCGATTGATTGTTGTATGAATGGGTCCTAATGCTTCAATCACGCCTGGAGTCCTCATTAGGTTTCTATGTTTATTCCATAACTACAATGGATCTCTAGGCTCAGCTCTCACCCATAAGTCTAATTTGTTTTCTTGTCTTTTCAAGGCATTATAGGCTTTAAGCCATTTTATTTGATTAACTCCAAATGAAATAAATTCCTGCAATTGGACATCCCCAATGAAAGGGCTGGGATTCTGCTCTGTTTCTTGATCTGACACAAGGTTGTGTAAATAGACTTTGCATAATAATCTCTGAACCTTCACCCCATAGTGCTTACAACAATTTATGAAGTCATCAATAGTGTTTATTTCTATAGGGGCCCCCGCTTTAACAGCTTTAATTTTCAATTGCAAATATCTTTCCATTAAAAACCAAGCATAATTCTTAGTAGGTGCTCTACATGCTAGGACGTCAATATACAAAGAGCATAAGGTATCCATTTGTTTGATGACTACATCTAGCCTATGAGTTACCTTTGTGACTCTTTCTTCTTCCTTTCGCCATCCTTCAAAAGCCTGACTTTCAGATAAATTGACATCACTTAGCTGTTGTTGTAATTCTTCATACTTTTCTCGAGAGACAGGTTGTTCTATATGTTTTTCTACTACTTGTTGGGCTTGCATCAAACCCTCTCGCAGGGTTACTGTCCTCGGATCACTATTCCACATAGTAGTTGTAAGCAGGAGGTTCACTTGAATCTTCTTATTGCGTCGTTCCGAAGTTATGGTTCGAATTTCCTCAGAGGACTATGCCTCTGCCTGAATTTCTTTGTCACAGGCCATTATGTTATCTGTTTGTATTTCGACATGGGTAACAGCCGAATGCTGTTCCTTTTGATTTTGAACAGTAGGCAAGACCTAAGTCCTCTTAACCCTTTTCCTAAGGGGTTTCACTGGAGTGGTTGCATGCTTTACCACTGAGGTCCTTTTCACTTTCTTCCCCATCTTTAGAATCTTGATTGTTATTGAAGTCGCGCTATTACATTAAGCAGTCTTTGTTGTTCCTTTTGTAATCTTTTGATTTCTTCCATTTTATTGGAAGGACTAGCCATTCGCTCACTCACGCCTGGACTTTCTCCTTGACCAATTTATTGATTTTCCTCTTGGGATGCTTCCTCATTATTCTGCTGATCAGGTTGTTTGGGGGTAGAAACCCTAGCTTGCTCTACAATCTCCTAGGTAACTTCTTATTCCCCCCTTTCTTCTTCATCTTCTGGTGTATTCTGACTTGGAACAAATTGTTCCTCTTCTTCATCCTCATCATTTTTCTCTCCAGATGCACTTTCATCATGGTCGGAGTGATTCTCTTCTTCTTCTTCCTTGTCGCATAACTCTTCGGATGCACTCTTATCATGAATAGAGTGCTCCTTGTTGTGTGCGGAGCATGATTGTTCAGAGGTCTTTGTTTCAGCTGGATATATACCCCAAGAAATTTGTACACCCCTCCACTGGAGGGGGGGGGGTGGGAGGGAATGTCCCCCCGTGGGGTCGGGCCTGACCCCCCCAGTGGGGGTCTGGGGCAGCGTCCCCCGGGGGCTCGGGGAGCCCCCGAAGCAAAAACAAATTAAATTTGCCTTTAAAAGTATGTATTTCTAGTCAATCTGGTCGTTCATAGGCGGATGATCTGACGTAAACTATGTTTAGTTTAGGGTTTTTCCTAGAAGCACCCCCTCTTTGAAGAGGGCATGGATTTGAGCTGTGATAGATGTATTCTATGTGTGAGCGAGAAACAGAGAGGTGAGACTGTGAGAGAAAACAGAGGATATTACAGCGGATTTGCTGTAGGTTGTGTCTCTTCATTTTGCTGGATAATAGAAAGGAAGGACTGGCTGTTCGAGGTGGACGTAGCCCAAACTGGGTGAACCACGTATATCTGTGCCTCTCTTGTTTTGTGCGTTTTCTGTGTTTATATTTCTGCAATATTTTATGTGTTCCATTGCTCCGTAATATTTAAATTTTCTAACACTCCTGTGGTTCTTCTTCAGTGTGGAGGTTTAGTGGGCTGAGAGGTTGAGTATATTCTCCCATATTGGCTAGAATCTAGGCCAATTCATCTCCTCGCAGCATATTTTGCAATAGGCTTTCCTCTCGTTGCTCTGTTTCTTCTTCTGCTTAACCAGATTGTTCGATCTCTTCCTCTGTTTCTCCCTCATCATTCAATTCTCTTTCGTTCTCTCCTCCTTCCAATTGCGAGGGTAGCTCATCCCCTGAATCAACTATTTCCACCGGTTGACGGGTGTTCCCTTGGGAATTTTCCAACCTCCCTCTAATCCATGCCAATCTAATGGATTTCCTTCGTTTCAACGGTCTATTCGATGTACTTGCAGTATGCTTTCGTTTGGGGGCTGGCGAGGCCAGTCCCCCGTCTATTGTAAAAATTAGTTTTCCCAGCTGCTCTGTTGTTGACCAAGACTATAGCTAACTATCAATCATATCAATCCGTGGTGACTTACTACCAATTCTACGTGGCGATATTTCTTCATGCTTCGGGCAACATCACGTAATAAAGAATTTAAAAACGCAGGTAAATTTACAGTGCATTTTTGTTTTAATACAGCTAAAATCTTGAGGTGGCGTGGTCTTACCACGTCTTTTCTGCCTTCATAGGTGATGTAATTCTGGATGATATTTGCCAATTCTGCCCATGGTTCTCCCAAGGCTGCTGGTAGAACTCCCTTTCCACTTCGAGTCAGGTTCTGGCCCTCATCTTGGAAGATTTTGATGGTGTCTCGCAGTCTTACCTTCTTCAGAGTCCACACAGATCCAATGGTTGGCAGTCCCGAAACCTCTACGATTATGTCATCAGTGACTGCTATCCGTCTCCCTCTTACCGTGGAGTGATATTCTTATAGGTTCTGCAAAAATTCAATTGTCATGGTCTCATTGGATTGATGCAAATGATTGAGATAAACTATCCATCCTGCCCTTGTTAGGATTTCTTGTGCGGCCTCAAAGACTGTCAACACTTGTGGTTCTCTATGAATTGATCTTCCTCCCATGCTTAGCACACTGTAAAAACACAGAGACGACAATAGAACAGTAGGTTTTTCAAGCTGTTCGCAACCACAGAGAAAATATCGGAACAACAAGCTTGTTCAAATTTCAAATTACTGCTAATTGTTGCAGAGTGTAATGCGGAAATAACTTTGAAAGAGCAAGCCATGCAAATTGGAAAACAGTATACCATTAAGCGTTGCTATTCCCAAGTAAAAGTTCTCCAAATGATAAACTGACACGTATGCCAGTGAATTATGAGGTCACCTACTCCCCCCCTGCAATGTGATAGGCCATCCTCGGTCATCAAATGAGGGAGAAGCGTGATGGACTGAGATGAAACAGAGTCAGAAAGGAGCAGCGTATGCAGCGATGCCATGTTTACAAGAATAAGGAGATTGTCAAAATTGAGGTATATAATAGAATCGCTTAATAAATAAGAGAATGTCGTGATATGATGCGAGATTTGGAGGATAGGACAACTGACATGCACAAAAAATTCAATGCAGTCATGATCAACTTTTTCCGTCATGATTGATTGTAATTGATTTCATGTATTAAAGGTTCAGGGGAATTATGCTCATAATCTTATTTGACCCATTACAAAGGTAGAAGAAGGGATTCATAACTGTTATTGGTGTATAAAGAATGTGACTTCAATACCATCAATAGAGCTATGTTGCCCACATGTGTCCATAACCTTAACAGAGTTGTTTATTTCACCCATGGAACCATGATCCTTTGTGTATGCTTAAGAAAGTGTTGTGGAATGTTAGAATGGAGTCCATTATGCTGGCTTGGTAACCAGATAAATCATAATGCCATTCACTAGGAAGGAGTGAAAGGTGGTCAGGTCGGCTCGTGATGAGACCTTCTGTTCCAAGGACTTTTTATTTTTTCTGATGTGCCTCTTGGATCATATCCCTGGTGCGGTGGCCATATTGGGAATGCCACTTCACTTTCTTCCTTATGATCATGGTAGGCTGGCTATTAATGAGACCCCCTATCCTTCATTTGAAAAACCATGTTAGCAAATTATATAAACATTTTTCTTTTTCTTTTTTTCTTTTATACAATACTTTTCCTATTTATACACAAAGGGTAGTTCAGCACTCCTTAAGAGTAGGGATGGTGGAAGAAGTCTTAATATCTCAATAGAAAAATATGCCCTTTGTTCTTATTCCTTAATAATAATCAAAGAAGATTATGGGAATTTAGGAGGAACCATCATCATAAATATAATCAATCATATCGGTATTAGTAGAACAGTGACAACAAGATGATCAATAGTTGTGTCGTTTCCTCTTTTCTCTTATCAATTCAAAGCAATTTCTTGTAAATTTAGCAATTTTTATGTAATTTGTTGATTTCAGTATCCTCTAGTTCTTATATTCATTACATAGGTGTATAGCTGTGTTTAGGAAGAGATCCGAATGATAAAACACACAAAGAAGAAAAAGATAAAACAAGTACTGTGAACAAAATCGCAAGCGAAAAGAAAGAAAAACTCGAAACTGCTATGCACTAAGAAGAACAACAGCAAAGAAAACAAGCGCAAACACAACAATGTGAAAATGCTATCTTTTAAAAAAAAAGGAACAACAGAAAACCCATGTGTTGTTCTTTCAGAAAAAGGAACAGCAGAAAACAAAAATGTTTTTCCTTCGGGAAAAGGAACAATAGAAAAAAATGGGCCGTAAAAAAAGAATAGCGAACAAAAATGTTGTTCCTTCGGGAAAAGGAACAACAGAAATCGAAAATGTTGTTCCTTTGGAAAAAGGAACAGCAGAAAACAAAAATGCGTCATTCCTTTGGAAAAAGGAACAACAGGAAACAAAAATGTTGTTCCTTCGGAAAAAGGAACAACAGAAAACGAAAATGTTGTTCCTTCAGAAAAAGGAATAGTAGAAAAATGAAAATGTTGTTCCTTTGGGAAAAGGAACAACAAAAAATGAAAATTTACCATTCCTTCGGAAAAAGGAACAACGTAAAACGAAAATGTTGTTCCTTTGGGAAAAGGAACAGCAAAAATTGAGAAATGTTGTTCCTTTGGGAAAAGGAACAACAAAAAATGCAAGTGTTGTTCCTTCTGAAGAGGAACAACAAAACGATGGAAATGTTGTTCCTTTAGAAAGGAAAAGCAAGGTGTGAAAGTGTTGTTCCTTAAAAAAGGAACAGCAAAATGGTGAAATGTTGTTCTTTTCGAAAAGAACAACAAAGTGCGGAAGTGCGGTTCGTTGAAAAAGGAACAAAAAAGTGGTGAAAATGTTGTTCCTTTCGAAAGGAATAACAAAGTGTAAATTGCAAAAATATATACAAAACAAAAGAATTATGTACAATGTGTAAGAGTAGTCGAATTACTTAATTAACCAAAGGTGAGGAATATTTCTCTTCCTCAACCAGAATCTGCATGTCGGAGTCTTCGTGGAGTTGGTGGTAGAAGGATTCCCAAGTAAGTGGTTTGCGATATAATCGAACTCGGTGGACGTTTGTCTTAAAGGTATGTCCAGATCCATCAATGGTGGTTAGAGTAATGGTGCCATTATCATGTACATTCTAGATTTCGTATGGTCCTAGCCAGCGAGTCTGAAGTTTCCTTGGAAAATCCTGGAACCTCGAATCGTATAGGAGCACCCAATCTCCTTCGCAGAAAAATTTCTTTTTAATGAGGGCGTCGTGCCATTTGGCTCGTTGTTGTTGGATTAACGCAGTATGTTGAAGGGCAGAGAGCATGATTTCATCTAGCTCATTGATCTGCTATAATTTATTAATCTATGCCTCATCTAAATCTAGACCGACTTCTTGTGTTGTTCGCAATGTTTGTATTTCAAATTCTATTGGAAAGATGGGTTCCTTTCCAAATACTAGCTCGTATGGTGAATAACCGGTAGTACTTCTCCATGTTGTTCTGTATGCCTGTTAACACCCAGGTTGTCCTCTTTGACTCCCAAGAGGATACGGCCGGGGTAACCACTAACCAACTTTGGGCTGCAGCTTCTAGCCCAGCTGCAGTCAGAGAGGGCTCTCTCTATGTGGTATGGTTACTGCTTGCAGTGAAGGT
>APFE031479601.1:0-12391 GCA_000404065.3 Pinus taeda
TTATGTATTAGATTCAAATATATTCCTACCCTCGTGCCTTTGTTCGGGTCATGCGCCCATTCAAACCCCAAATTTCCTTCGAGCGGGCCGAGTCATCGCGTGTCGTGCCATGTGTGGGTGCCCGGGCACACGTGGCCGTGCCAAAAATGCTAAGTCGTGACCACCCGTGTGCCTTCTTTATTCGGGTCATGCAACCATGGAAACCCCAAATTTCTCTTGGGCGATTCGGTTCGGCTCGCCCAGGGTGGGTTGGGTTGTGTCGTGCCATGTGTGGGTGCGCCGGCACACGTGGCCATGCCAAAAATTCTAAGTCGTCACCTCCCGTGTGCCTTCAGCACGTTCGTACGACCCGTTTGCTCGACGCTCCCTCGAGCCTTCGTTCGGGTCGTGCACCCATGGAAAGCCCAAATTTCATTCGGGTCGTGCACACATGGAAACCCCAAATTTCATTCGGGTGGGTCAAGTCATGTCGTGTGTGGGTGCCCGTGCAAATGCATTTGGGCGAGTCGGGTCGGGTCGTGCCGTGCTGTGAGTGGGTGTTCGGAAACATGTGGCCATGCAAAAAATGTTAAGGCATGACCACCCGCGTGCCTTCTGCATGTTCGCGCGACCCGTTTGCCCGATGCTCCCTCGTGCCTTCGTTCGGGTCGTGCACCCATGGAAACCCCAAATTTCGTTCGGGCGGGTCGGGTCGTGCCACGCGTGGGTGCTCGGGAACACGTGGCAGTGCCAAAAATGCTAAGTGATGACCCCCCTTGTGCCTTATACACGTTCGCACGGCCTGTTTGCCCGACGCTCCCTTGTGCCTTCATTCAGGTCGTGCACCCATGGAAACCTCAAATTTCGTTCGGGTTGTGCATACAAGGAAACCCAAAATTTTGTTCGGGTCAGGTCGCGTCATGTCCTGTGTGGGTGCTCGTGCAAATGCATTTGGGCGGGTTGGGTTGGCTCGCCCAAGGCCGGCCGGGTCGTGTGTGGGTGCCCGGGCACACGTGGCCGTGCCAAAAACGCTAAGTTGTGACTGCCCGTGTGTCTTCTGCAAGTTCGTGTGGCCCGTTTGCCTGACGCTCCCCCGTGCCTCCATTCGGGTCAGGTGCCCACAAAAACCCCAAAATTTCTTTCGGGTCGTGCACCCATGGAAACCCCAAATTTCGTTCGGGCGGGTCGGGACGTGTCGTGTGTGGGTGCCCGTGCAAACGCGTTGGGGAGGGTCATGTCGGGTCATGTCGTGTCATGTGACGGCACCCAGGGCACACGTTGTCGTATAAAAAATGCAAAGTTGTGACAAGGGCTGGGCTTTCTGCACGATTGTGCTGCCCGTTCGCCCGAATCTCCCTTGTGCCTTGGTTTTGGTCGTGTGGCGGAGCCCATGTAAACTGGTTCGAGTGGGTCGTTTATCGCGTAAACACTCGTTCGGGCGGGTCGTTTGCCATGTAAACTCATTCGGGAAGGTCGTTTTCCATGCAAACTCATTTAGGCGGGTCATTTGAGGGTGCCCATGTAAACTCGTTTGGGCGGGTCGGGCGAGGGCGTCGGTGTAAACTTGTTCGGGCGGGTCGTGTGAGGTCATCCGTGCAAACTCATTTGGGCGGGTCATTCGGGAGAGGGCATCCGTGCAAACTCGTTCGGGCGGGTCATTCAGGAGAGGGCGTACGTGCAAACTCGTTTGGGCGGGTTGGGCGAGGGCGTCCGTGCAAACCGGTTCGGGCAGGTCGTTTGGGCGAGGGCGTCCATGCAAACTCGTTCGGGCGAGGGCTTCCGTGCAAACTCATTCGGGCGAGTCGTTCGAGTGAGGGCGTCCGTGCAAACTCGTTAGGGAGGGTCGGGCGAGGGCGTCCGTGTGAACTCGTTCCGGCGGGTCATTCAAACGAGTTCACACGGATGCCCTCGCCTAAACGGGCGTGTGAACTCGTTCGGGCGGGTCGGGCGAGGGCGTCCGTGTGAACACATTTAGGTGGGTCGGGTGAGGGTGTTCATGTGAACTCGTTCAGGCGGGTCAGGCGAACGAGCCCGTATCAAAAAATGCTAAGTTGTGACCCGAGGTTGGCTTTCTACACGTTCGTGCAGCTCATTTGCCTAGCTCTCCCTTGTCCCTTCGTTTCGGTGAGTCGTTTGATGGCGTGCGTGCGAACTCGTTCGGGTGGGTCATTCGGGTGAACTCGTTCAGGCGGGTCGGGCGAGGGCGCACCCGGGCGAATGAGCCCGTGTCAAAAAATGCTAAGTTGTGACCTGAGGTTGGCTTTGTGCACCTTCGTGCAGCTCATTTTCCCGGCTCTCCCTTGTCCCTTCGTTTGGGTGAGTCGTTCGAGGGCGTGCGTGAAAACTCGTTTGGGCGGGTCGTTCGAGTGAACTCATTTAGGCGGGTCAGGTGAGGGCACACCCGGGCGAACGAGCCCGTGTCAAAAATTGTTAAGTTTTGACCCAAGGTTGGCTTTGTGCACGTTCATCCAGCTCGTTTTCCTGGCTCTCCCTTGTCCCTTCGTTTGGGTGAGTCGTTTGAGGGCGTGCGTGTGAACTCGTTCGGGCGAGTCGTTCGGGTGAACTCGTTCAGGCGGGTCGGGCGAGGGTGCACCCGGGAGAACGAGCCCATATCAAAATATGCTAAGTTGTGACTCGAGGTTGGCTTTGTACACGCTCGTGTAGCTCATTTTCCTGGCTCTCCCTTGTCCCTTCGTTTCGGTGAGTCGTTTGAGGGCGTGCGTGTGCACTCGTTTGGGCGGGTCGTTCGGGTGGGTCGGGCGAGGGCGTGTGTGTGAACTCGTTTGGGCGGGTTGGGTGAGGGCGTCTGTGCGAACTCGTTTCGGTGGGTCATTCGGGCAAGTCGGGCGAGGGCGTCCGTGTGAACTCATTTGGGCGGGTCGTTCGCTTAGGTCGGGCAAGGGCGTCCGTGTGAACTTGTTCATGCAGCTCGTTTGCCCAGCTCTCCCTTGTCCCTTAGTTTGGGTGAGTCGTTTGAGGGCGTGCGTGCGAACGCATTCGGGCGGGTCGTTCAGGTGAACTCGTTGAAGCGGGTAGGGCGAGGGCACACCCGGGCGAACGGGCCCGTGTCAAAAAATGCTAAGTTATGACCTGAGGTTGGCTTTGTGCACGTTTGTGCAGCTCGTTTGCCTGGCTCTCCCTTGTCCCTTCATTTGGGTGAGTCGTTTGAGGGTGTGCGTGCAAACTCGTTCGGGTGGGTCATTCGGGTGAACTCGTTTAGGCGGGTCGGACGAGGGCGCACCCATGCGAACGAGCCCATGTCAAAAAATGCTAAGTTGTGACCCAAGATTGGATTTGTACACATTCATGCAGCTCGTTTGCCCAGCTCTCCCTTGTCCCTTCATTTGTGTGAGTCGTTTGAGGGCGTGTGTGCGAACTCATTCGGGTGGATCGTTCGGGTGAACTCGTTCAGGCAGGTCGGGCGAGGGTGCACCCGGGCGAACAAGCCTGTCTAAAAAAATGCTAAGTTGTGACCCGAGGTTGGCTTTGTGCACGTTCGTGCAGCTCGTTTTCCCAGCTATCCCTTGTCCCTTCATTTGGGTGATTCGTTTGAGGGCGTGCGTGCGAACTCGTTCGGGCGGGTCGTTCGGGTGAACTCATTCAGGCGGGTCGGGCGAGGGCGCACCCATGTGGATGAGCCCGTATCAAAAAATGCTAAGTTGTGACCCAAGGTTGGCTTTGTGCACATTCGTGCAGCTCGTTTTCCCGGCTCTCCCTTGTCCCTTCGTTTGGGTGAGTCATTTGAGGGTGTGCGTGCGAACTCGTTCGGGCGAGTCGTTCTGGTGAACTCGTTCAGGTGGGTCGGGCGAGGGCGCACATGGGTGAATGAGCCCGTGTCAAAAAATGCTAAGTTGTGACCCGAGGTTGGCTTTGTGCACGTTCGTGCAGCTCGTTTTCCCGGCTCTCCCTTGTCCCTTCATTTGGGTGAGTCGTTTGAGGGCGTGCATGCGAACTTGTTCGGGCGGGTCATTCGGGTGAACTCGTTCAGGTGGGTCGGGTGAGGGCGCACCCGGGCAAATGATCCCGTGTCAAAAAATGCCAAGTTGTGATGAGGTTGGCTTTGTGCACGTTCGTGCAACTTGTTTTCCCGGCTCTCCCTTGTCCCTTCGTTTGGGTGAGTCTTTTGAGGGCGTGCGTGCGAACTCGTTCGGGCGGGTCATTTGGGCGAGTCGTTCGGGTGAACTCGTTCAGGAGGGTCGGGCGAGGGCGCACCTGGGCGAACGGGCCCGTATCAAAAAATGCTAAGTTGTGACCCAAGGTTGGCTTTGTGCACGTTCATGCAGCTCATTTGCCCGGCACTCCCTTGTCCCTTCGTTTCAGTGAGTCGTTTGAGGGCGTGCATGCAAACTCGTTCGGGCGAGTCATTCGGGTGAACTCGTTCAGGCGGGTCAGACGAGGGCGCACCCGAGCGAACGAGCCCGTATCAAAAAGTGCTAAGTTGTGACCCGAGTTTAGCTTTGTGCACGTTCATGCAGCTCGTTTGCCTGGCTCTCCCTTGTCCCCTCGTTTGGGTGAGTCGTTTGAGGGTGTGTGTGAACCCATTTAGGTGGGTCGTTCGGGTGAACTCGTTCAAGCGGGTTGGGTGAGGGCGCACCCGTGCAAACGATCCTGTATCAAAAAATGCTAAGTTGTGACCCGAGGTTGGCTTTGTGCATGTTCGTGTAGCTCGTTTGCTCAGCTCTCCCTTGTCCCTTCGTTTGGGTGAGTCGTTTGAGGGCGTGCATGCGAACCCATTCGGGCGGGTCATTCAAGTGAACTTGTTCAGGTGGGTCACATGAGGGCGCACCCGGGCGAATGAGCCCGTATCAAAAAATGCTAAGTTGGGACCCAAGGTTGGCTTTGTGCACGTTCGTACAGCTCGTTTTCCCGGCTCTCCCATGTCCCTTCGTTTGGGTGATTCGTTTGAGGTTGTGCGTGCGAACTCATTCGGGCAGGTCGTTTGGGTGAACTCGTTCAGGCGGGTCGGGCGAGGGTGCACCCGAGCGAATGAGCCCGTATCAAAAAATGCTAAGTTGTGACCCGAGGTTGGCTTTGTGCACGTTCATGCAACTCGTTTGCCCAGCTCTCCCTTGTCCCTTCGTTTGGGTGAGTCGTTTGTGGGCGTGCATGGGAACTCGTTCGGGCGGGTCGTTCGGGTGAACTCGTTCAGGCAGGTCGGGTGAGGGCGCACCTGGGCGAACGAGCCCATATCAAAAAATGCTAAGTTGTGACCCGAGGTTGGCTTTGTTCACGTTCGTGCAGCTCATTTGCACGACACTCCCTTGTCCCTTCATTTCCGTGAGTCGTTTGAGGGCGTGCGTGCGAACTCGTTTGGGCGAGTCATTCGGGTGAACTCGTTCAGGCGGGTCGGGCGAGGGCGCACCCGAGCAAATGAGCCCGTATCAAAAAATGCTAAGTTGTGACCCGAGGTTGGCTTTGTGCACGTTTGTGCACCTCATTTGCCCGACTCTGCCTTGTCCCTTCGTTTGGGTGAGTCGTTTGAGGGCGTGCGTGTGAACTCGTTCGGGCAGGTCGTTCGGGTGAACTTGTTCAGGCGGGTCGAGCAAGGGCGCACCTGGGCGAACGAGCCTGTATCAAAAAATGGTAAGTTGTGACCCAAGGTTGGCTTTGTGCATGTTTGTGCAGCTCGTTTGCCCGGCTCTCCCTTGTCCCTTCGTTTCGGTGAGTCGTTTGAGGGCGTGCGTGCGAACTCGTTCGGGCGAGTCATTCGGCTGAACTCGTTCAGGCGGGTCGGGCGAGGGTGCACCAGGGAGAACGAGCCCGTATCAAAAAATTCTAAGTTGTGACCCGAGGTTGGCTTTGTGCACGTTCGTGCAGCTCATTTTCCCATCTCTCCCTTGTCCCTTCGCTTGGGTGAGTCGTTTGAGGTTGTGTGTGCGAACTCGTTCGAGCGGGTCGTTCGGGTGAACTCGTTCAAGCGGGTCGGGTGAGGGCGCACTCGGGCGAACGAGCCCGTATCAAAAAATGCTAAGGTGTGACCCGAGGTTGGCTTTGTGCATGTTTGTGCAGCTCGTTTGCCCGGCTCTCCCTCGTCCCTTCATTTGGGTGAGTCATTTGAGGGTGTGCGTGAGAACTCGTTTGGGCGGGTCGTTCGATGAACTCGTTCAGGCGGGTCGGGCGAGGGCACACCCGGGCGAACGAGCTCGTACCTAAAAATGCTAAGTTGTGACCCGAGGTTGGCTTTATGCACGTTCGTGCAGTTCGTTTGCCTGGCTCTCCCTTGTCCCTTCGTTTCGGTGAGTCTTTTGAGGTCGTGCATGCGAACTTGTTTAGGCGGGTCATTTGGGTGAACTCGTTCAGGCGGGTCGGGCGAGGGCGCACCCGGGCGAATGAGCCCGTATCAAAAAATGGTAAGTTGTGACCCGAGGTTGGCTTTGTGCACATTCGTGCAGCTCATTTTCCCGGCTCTCCCTTGTCCCTTCGTTTGGGTGAGTCATTTGAGGTTGTGTGTGCGAACTCGTTCAGGTGGGTCATTCAGGTGAGTCATTCAGGTGAACTCGTTCAGGCGGGTCGGGCGAGTGTGCACCCGGGCGAACGAGCCTGTATCAAAAAATGCTAAGTTGTGACCTGAGGTTGGCTTTGTGCACGTTCATGCAGCTCGTTTGCCCGACTCTCCCTCGTCCCTTCGTTTTCGTGTGAAAGGTGGGTTGGTAATTGAGTTGTGTTTTCGGATTTGCCTGAAGGATGGCCTTGGGTCATTTGTAGGGTGGCCGATTTTCATCTTCTCTCCATCCCCACTCGGTAGCACATGAGTGGTAATGTTGGCCATGCTCGTCCTGGGAGATATATGTGAACAATTTCCCTTCTGCTCTCTAAGTTCTTGGAGTTGTATGAGCTGTTGTGGTTTGGCTCCCCGGGTCGTGTTGGTCCCCTCGTGCCCCTCAAGATGATACCAGTGACAGGGTTTCTTTCCGTGTGAAAGGTGGGTTGGCAATCGAGTTGTGTTTTCGGGTTTGCCAGAAAGATGGCCTTGGGTCATCTGTAGGGTGGCCAATTTTCATCTTCTGTGCATCCCCACTCAGTAGCGCATGAGCAGTAACTGTTGGAGAGGTAAATCCCCTCTATGGATAGAGGCGATCCCTACTAGCCCAGAACGAGTCTAGCAACAATCAATCAATGCTACTCTGCAAGTTCCTAGTTGCAATTACAAAGTGGGTAATGAACACCTACTTGTATTCCAGCGCTATGTTTGATGAAGAGATGCCACTCTCACTCCTTCACTTCGGCCGGTCACAATCCTCCACTATCCTCGTGGGCGGACACCTGCACAAGCTAAGAGAAGACAAACACAAGCGTAAAATCTAGTAAAAGCAACTATACATCAGTCAGAAAGGATGTAATTCACATTAACCATTATAAGACAAATGAGAATGGAACCATAACAGTAGTCATCTATCTTTTATTAATCAAAAACAGAGAAAGGTACAACCAATGTTCTGACGCTGAGTCCTTCTCAAGAGGGTCCAGCCAGCAAGTCTCATAAGCATTCACCCTTGGAGGTAGATCTCCCAAGACAAACAACTCTCTCTCTCACACAAGGCAACAAGACTTCACAACCTTCCTTAAGCTCTCTAGCAATCCACACTTAACACACCAACTGCCTATTAAGAGCAGCACTAAAGCATTATGAATTCCTCTATGTCAAAAGCTATATGTCAAAAAACTAGCTGCTCATGGCAATGGTGGAGGCTTATATAGGAGAAGGAGTCTCCATGAATAGTGAAAGGATGAGCTTATCTCCAAGAAAGGTGGCTCATAAGACGAACAAACATGCCATAGAAGGGAGGGTGACCTTTACAAAGCCAACAACTAGGTCTGGAGTCATCTGGAAGGCTGGCTGTTAGAACAAACTCACCCAAACAGGATCAGCGTGGGTGCATAACTGGCCTGGCGCGCTGACATCGCATCTCAATGACTGAAGAGGTCTAGTCAGCGCGACTTAATACAAGCGGAGGGTGCGCTGGCTATGAAATTCGATTAGCGCGTGAAACCCGTGTGCTTCCGCGCTGACAGCGCACCAATTGCACTATCATCTGCCAGTCAGCGTGGTTATTTCAATAACAGTCGCGATGATCCAATAAACTTAGGCAAAGAGGGTTTTTTGGCCATTTTAGAGAGCATGAGCATGATGGATTTGATTTCATGAAACAGTAGGGAGACTGACAAGGAGACAGTGACAAATTACTATGTAACAGTAACACCCTAAAGCATGAAGCCCGAGAGAGTGGGAGGGGTGAAATGCTTTACAAAACTGCTGAACCGGAACACCACCAGGAAGAACCTGCACGTAGATACAACTGATATTTCGATTACACGTAGTCGAGGCATGGGCGCAGCCATCCATCAATGAGTCATGTAATAATGATCCACAAAATCGCAACCTGGCTCGCAACAGGCTAGAACTAGGGTCTTGCGCTCCATCCAAATCGGAACAAAGTACAAGTCCAAACATGTGAATACAGGAGTCGGAGTCGAACATGCTTGAACATCGTCTGATTACCAGCCAATGATGAAAGCTGTTAACAGACGCGAGAGGGGCCACCAATAATGACGATGGTCCTTAAGGTACTATAGGTACAATCCACGGCGTGCGAATAAATGAGCCGGTGTCGAACACCCGTAGATTCGTCCGATCAGAGGCCGATGATGAAAACCTCACGTTGAACACGAAGAACTTGCCATTAAGGCATGCAGGCTCCAAGGTACTGGAAGGGAGTCTCTAGGTCACTTTCCTGGATAATGAGCTGAAGTCGACAAGAAGTGATCTTTATCGAAGGTGGGCCATAATGATTCCCACATCATCGATACGAGACGGAAAGAGACAATATGTTTTGTGTGAAATATCAGAGGGAGGTTATACTTGTAGAGGCTAAATTCTCTTGAACATATCGGCGGCACAATGACGGATTTGGCAGTATTTGAGGTCAAATGATCAGAGGTCGTGATGACAGGACAATGAGCAGATGAATGGTCAAATAGGATCACCCAAACCCATGGAGGCAAATGTGAAACGAGATGAGATGTCCCCACCCAGACACGAATGCAAACAGTGCCATGTTCGAGAGCAACATACTGCCGATCACGACGATTATGATTCCTTTATTTCCCCCACCATTTCAGGCGAGTACCCCGGTTATTTTTGGATGAAAATATTGACGGGGATAGCATATGCTTGAGGAGCGTCATTTCGATGGAGTCCGATGTCATTAAGTTTTAACGAGTCTGACAAAGGAAGAACTCGGCATCTTTCCATGTTTAGAGAGTTTGAAAAGACAGTGGAAAAGAAAACTCTAGGGGGTGCTTTTTCGTAAAGTTGTGTCTCTCGAGCCCGAAAAAGTATAAAACGATGCTCGAAAGAACCGCCCAATCATCGCGACCGAGGAGTACTTTTCGCAAATAGTGACTTTGACCCGAAAAAGTAAAAAAGCAGTTAGAAGTACGTCGTTTTAGAGCCAGTAACGAGTGCGAAACGACAAACACCCGACAATCTTTATTAATTTAAACGGTCAAAAAAAGAGCTTTAAAAGCGATCGCCTCTCGTTCCTTTTGACGAGCTGAAAGGAGGCTCGGTGATCTTTTCTTGTTTCATGTCAGAAATGATCTTAAAGACGAAATTTTTTGGGACCAAGTGTATATAGATCTGCCGTGACTTCGCTGGTTCTGAGGACCTGCACAAGATAACCACCTGTGTAAAGCCGTTCGATATGTCGAAAAACATATTAAAACATGCATCAAAGCATAATATAGAGACATCAGGATTAAATTCATGATAGAAATGACAAAACCCACTTTTACAAAGTTAATTAAGAACTTTTACCATAAATAGGGGGGGTAAAAATCATTTTTACCATTTTACCATTTTGAGCTTTGGAGAATGTTGTGGAACTACAAAGTTGACGGAGCGAATTCTTCATTGTGCAGACGTCATCCTTCCGATAGCTGATTCCAGGTAGGTCCCTCTTGCCCTATGCTCCATTTTAAGTCTATTTTTGAGCATTTTCCCCATGGGATTTGGCCATTTGGCCAAATTTTTTGAGCGTAGGTGCGCTCTCGGTCAGCGCGGATTTGCCCATCGGGTCCACGCTGATCGATTTTATCAATGCACACCATTTTCTGGGTCAGTGCAGAAAACCCGTGTTCTTCCATGTTGACCCAGAGAGAATACAAAGGGCCGCCATTATCAGCGTGGCTGTTTTAGAAACAGTCGCGTTGGCGCCGTGAAAATTGATTTTTAATAATTTGAATGGATAATTTTCAAATGCTGGTAGCCTAATGCTTTTGGGTGATCATGCAGGACACAATGGCCTTTGTGTGGCAAGAGAGGGCCCACGACAATGAAGATATGGCCGCTTTTGCTGATGCTGGATGCCGAAATGCAATGCGGGCATGCGGTTTGCTAAAATTCTTTCTTACTCCGCGCTTGAGGGCACAGCCAGACCTCTTAGAGCTCTTGATCAGAGCTTGGAACTGTTGGGTGTGGAGCCTAATTATCTTCTATATTCAAAGGTACCGCCACATTGGACTCCAGTTCCAAATGGGGGCGGCAACGTCGCCCGGGGGGTCTAGGGGGGGGCGGTTGTGACCTTTGGGAGCCCCCCCCTGGGGGGGGGGTTTTGGGGGAAGCGCCCTCGAAGCTAAAAATAGCTGTAAAATTGCCTTGTAAAAGTATAGTAATTTCTAGTCAATCTGGGCCATTCATTAGGCGGATGATCTAACGGTAGAACTTATGTTTAGTTTTGGGTTTTTTGCCCTAGAAGGCAACCCCTCTCTTTGTATGAGGGCATTGTATTTGAGGCGGTGATAGATGTGTATTCTGTGTGAGCGAGAAACAGAGAGGTGAGACTGTGAGAGAAGACAGAGGATATTACAGCGGATTTGCTGTAGGTTGTGTCTCTTCATTTTGCTGGATAATAGAAAGGAAGGACTGGCTGTTCGAGGTGGACGTAGCCCAAACTGGGTGAACCATGTATATCTGTGTCTCTCTTGTTTTGTGCATTTTCTGTGTTTATATTTCTGCAATATTTTATGTGTTCCATTGCTCCGTAATATATATAATTTTCTAACAGGAACCCAGTGGACGGGAAATTTACGATCCAAGGTCGTGACATCGAGTTCGATGCCACGGATATCTACTTTTTGACTAGATTGTCACGCTGAGGTGTGATGCCCATCCTGGAGGGGCAACGACCCAGCGGCGAGACGCTCGACCAACTCATGGCCCGAGTGTGCCCACAGGCGTAGAAGACACAGAGCAGGAAAGCAAGCATTCCATCAGTGGGTGCTGGTGACATAGTCCTTCGCACTATACTCTTTTTAGTGATGCGGGCAGTAGGCAGTCTGGCCAACCATGAGGCCTCAAAGGCCAACCTATTGCTAGCTCTCGAGTGCTTGGAGACCATAGTTTTCAACTGGGCAGCAGCTGTGATGAACATCATGAAGAGACAATTGAGCAACTGCCAACATGGAGAGTCGAAGCAGTTTGGCTACGGATCGCTCTTACTCCCACTCATGTTTGAGCGGGTGCCAACCCTTCAGCTGCAGAACATGGTGGTGGATCCGCCTAACAGTCCACGAGAGACGAGGGCCACCAAATGGGCCCGAGTCATGCCACATGGAGGTGGTGGTCGCTCAGTGTCCTGGGGCATTTTCTTTCGAGAGTGGCTAGATCGCCAGGTTATCTTCGTTGAGGACTGGCCATATGCCGGTATCGACTTCCGTGGTGATCCCGACCTGCCACTGCCTGTGGGAGAGCAGTGGAATGATGGAGGTAACACACTTGATCTCTTTTTGATTGTTTATCTTTTGTAATGTTTTTGAATTTTTTCATGTACATGTCCTAATAAATGCTGTGTTGTGCAGATGTGGGACCCGTGAGACCCGTTGGCCTGGCCCCGGAGGCACGGAGAGATGGGCAGGGTGCCGCGATCTTGGCCTTAGCTCCTCCAGCAAGCGACATGGCGGAGGTTGTGGTGCACAACCTTGAGGGCTTACTAGCAGGAGTCCCGGATTACCAGGGGATCGAGGAGGTCCCCATAGCTGCACAGATCCATACAGTGGGTGTAGAACCCAGGATGCACCACCTTTTGAGGTGGGTGGCATGAGCGGTGGCATGCTATAGAGAGCATAACCTACTGTAGTAGACGCCTAGGTTTTATTTTCCACTGATGTTTTTTGAGAGACATACGTCTCAGATGTACTGAGGATGTCGGTTTTGTTCAGACATGTACACTTATTTTTTGAGCGCCTTAGTGCGCCACACGATACATATATATATACATGGTGTTTTTATTGTATCTTATGCATCTCATGTTTTGTTAATTTACATGTTTCGCAAATGTCTGTCTAATACATAATTAGCCAATGCATCAGTTACAACATTAAGTCTTCTTGGAATGTGATGATAAGTAATGTA
>APFE031479602.1:0-11548 GCA_000404065.3 Pinus taeda
AAAGTGCATCTTTATTGGGTATAAGGATGGTTTAAAGGGTTATAAGCTTTGGAACCCAATAACAAGGAAGGTTGTGTACAATCGAGATGTGGTGTTCAGAGAGGTGAAAGATGTTATTAAACATGAAGTCCAACCAAAGGAACCTGTGAAGATAGAGTTTGAACTAAAGGAGGAAGAATCAGACTCTGTAGCAGAGGAGGAATCAGAAGATGAAGAGCCACAAACTCCGGCTGTGAGAAGATCAGCTTGAGAAAGAAGGCAACCAGAAAGGTATAGTCCATCTGCCTTCTGTTCAAACTTTGGATTGTTATGACAATGCCATTGAGTACTTAGATGACAATGGAGAACAAAGAGTCTTGCAAGGTAAGAAGAAGGAAACATCAGTTAGAACAATGACAACTATGCAGGAGAAGCGCAATCGTAGAAAAAGGTGTGTGTTATTTGCAATACATATTTCTAGTGACAAAGGTAAGGAAGTTAAGGATGCAGATGTCTTGAGTAGGTACCCAGCTCTACAACACTTTCAGGATGTGTTTCGACATATATATCAGACTTTTCTATTGAGTTGGTACCAGGGGAAGCACCAACATCAAAGTCACCTTACAGGATGAGCACACTAGAGTTGGTGGAGTTGAAGTTGCAGTTGAAGGAGATGTTTGACAAGGGATATATTAGGCCAATTGTGTCACCTTGGGGTGAAAAAATGTTGTTTGTGAAGAAGAATGCTGGTACTCTTAGGTTAAGGTTATGCATTGATTACAGGTAATTGAACAAGGTGACCATCAAGAATGAGCATCCATTGTCGAGGATTTATGAATTGTTTGATCGGTTGAAGGGAGTAGTAATGTTTCCGAAGATTGATCTGATATCAAGATATCATCAGGTACACATTAAGGAAGAAGAAATCTACAAGACTACTTTCTGAACCAGGTATGGGAATTATGAGTTTGTTGTATTTCCATTTGGATTGACTAATGCTCCAGCTACTTTTATGTTCTTTATGAATAGTGTGTTGTGTCCTTATTTGGACAAATTTGTTATTTTATTCATCGATGATATATTGGTATATTCTAAAAATGAGGAAGAGCATGTCGAACACTTAGCAACAATATTGAGATTACTAAGAGAGCATAAATTGTATGCTAAGCTTAGAAAATGCAGTTTCTTTTGGATAGAGGTACACTACTTGGGGCATGTGGTTTCCAAGGAAGGCATAGTAGTGGATCTAGAGAAGATAAGGGTTGTCATGGAGTGGGCAGCTCCTAGGAACTTGGATGAGGTAAGATCATTCAGGGGGTTAGTAGGTTATTATAGGAGGTTCATAGGGAGATTCTTAGATACTATTTATCCTATTATGTCATTGAAAAGGAAAGGTAATAATTTTTAATGGATGGAGGAATGTGTGGCTAGTTTTGAGTAGTTAAAGAAATTATTGACATATAATCCAATTCTAAATATTGCATATCCAGACAAAGAGTTTGTGGTATGCACAAATGCTTGCAAGAGAGCACTTGGTGGATTCCTTATGCAAGAAGGACAGGTGGTATGATATGAATCAAGGAAACTAACTTAAGATGATCAAAATTATCTAACACATGATCTTGAGTTGTCAGTGATCATTCATGCATTGAAGATCTGACGATGCTATCTTCTTGGAAGTTGGTTTGTACTAACGAGTGATCACAGTGGATTGAGGTATATATTTGACCAACCGAATCTAAATGCTAGACAAGCTAGATGGTTGGCCATGATCAGTGAGTTTGACTTTGAGATCAGTTACATTAAAGGTAAAGAGAACGGGGTTAGAGATGCTCTTAGAAGGAGGATACAAGTGAATCATATAACAGCTATGATCTCTTATGGGAAATATTTATAGGATCGTATCTTGTAGGCAGGTCAGCAAGATGATAGGTACATGGAGCTTATGCACAAGTTACAACAGGGTATAGGTGATTAGGATGTGGACTATTGTATCACGGTAAGTGGTTTTGTCAGATTCAAAGACAATATATATGTGCCAGACAGTAGTCTTCTCAAGAAGAATATCTTGAGAGAGTTTCATGCAAAACCATATTCAAGTCACTCAGGATATCAAAAGATAGTAGTGAAGAATTTTTATTATTGGCTTAAACTGAAGAGGGAAGTGGTAGAGTTTGTGGCTAGGTTCTTGGACTGTCAGTAGGTGAAAGTAGATTGTAAGCATGCAGGTGGATTACTTCAACCTATTCTGATTCCAAAGTGTAAATGGGAGCTCATTTACATGGACTTTATCACACGTTTGCTGAGGACATCTAGACAACATGATTCCATCATGGTTGTGGTGGATAAGTTGACAAAGGTAGTGCACTTCATTCCAGTGAAGTCTACATACTTAGATAATGATGTAGCGCAGGTCTTCATCAGATATGTAGTGAGGTTGCATGGTGTTTCGAAGAAGATTGTGTCAGACATGGATGCCAAGCTCACTTCTAGATTCAGGAAATAATTATTTGTAGGTGTGGGTACAAATTTGGCCTTCAATACAACTTATCATCCACAGACATATGGACAGATAGAGAGGGTCAACAAGATATTGGAGGACATGTTGAGGATGTATGTGATGCATTAGTAGTGGAGGTGGGAAGAGTATCTTCCACTAGTTGAGTTCACTTACAAAAATGTGTATCAAGAGTATCTCAGAATGAGTCCATTCAAGGCATTGTATGGACGAAGTTATAATACTCCCATTAGTTGGAGTGATCCAGTGAATAAAGTGATTATAGGGCCAGACGTGTTGACATAAATAGAATGGGAAATGCAGGTAATCAAGAAGAATCTAAAGGCATCACAGGACAAGAAGAAAAACTATGCATATCATAACAGGTTGTTTAAGGAGTTTCAGATTGGGGAACATGTGTATTTTCACATCAAGCTTGAGAAGAGCTCCTTAAGGATTGGATCATGTGCCAAGATGGCAACTCAGTATTGTGAACCTTTCAAGATTATTAAAAGGATTGGACCAGTAGCCTAACGAATTGCATTGCCTCCAATAGTGGAAGTCCATGATGTTTTCCATGTGTCATTGCTTAAGAAGTATGTTAAATATGTTGATCATGTGATTGACTGGTCTGTATTGTATGTGGAGCCAGAAGGATAATTCCAGCCCGAACCTCAGTGCATTTTGCAAACAAAGATGTTCATGCTCCGAACTGAGAATTTGAGCAGGTTAAAGTGCAATGGAAGCACTTTGGGCCTGATGAAGCTACATGGGAGATGGTTGATCAGATTTTGGCTATGTATCCTACTCTATTCACTGGTTTAGCGAATGTTTTTGGAATATGATTGGTGTGATGTTTTAGTAAATGTGTATATGTGTATATGGATGTAAATACCCCCATTAGATGTGTTATAAATCTCTAATAAGCAATATGGGTGTCATCTTGTTATCATTGTCATGTTAGTATGTTTCTCATGTTGGTTTGCATCTCAGCAGGATGATCATTGTAAATACTACAACAAGCTAACTTATAAAGCTCCACAGGCAGTATGTTTTGCTTTTCAGCAATCTTGTTCATTGTAGGTGTCATTAAACACTGAGGATGATGTTCTCCCAAGGGGGAGGGTTCTGTAATAGCCCTGGTCAAAAATCCATGTAATATAGTTAATAAAGGAAAAATATTAACCAAGATCATGGGACACATATTCCAAGTTGAACGTTGGGAAAACGAATAGTGATGGGGATCACTTGTGGTAAATAAATGGCTATGGAAATTGAAAAAGGAAATGACAAAGGCTTTGGAAGGGAAAAGTGGCATTTATTGGCATTTATTTATAAAAATAATGGAAAATGCAATAGCTTATGAAAATAATAAAATAATAAAACTACTTTTTCAACTCGTATTTTCAACTTATCTCCCTAATTTTTTACTCAAATTTCGAGCACGAGTACTCGTTGGATGCAAAATTTAATTCCTCATCCAAAGAGAATCCATGTTGCATACTTTCGACAGGCCCTGATACATGAAAAATGAGAAATACATTAAAACACATGATTGCAATAACATTTTTCATGTATTTCTCATTTTTGTGTAGCAGGGTCAATCGAAAGAATGCAACATGGGTGCTCCTTGGATCAGGAATCAAATTCTTCATCCAATGGGTATTGCTACTTGAAATTTGAGTAAAAAATTAGGGAGATAAGCTGAAAATATGAGTTGAAAAAAATATTTTTTTCTTTTTTCCCCCTAAAATTTGATGATGTAATCTAATCTTATTTTATTATTTTCACTATTATTTTATAATTTCCTTAGGAGGTCCCTTTTAGACCTCAAATTCCCCTAATGCAACTTTAAATATCATATAATGTTTTTACTTGACACCTTCCCACTATTTTGGTTTGCAGTTATTTTTCCTAGCTTTGATCTTCCAAGGTTTGGGACAATTTTTAAAGGAAATCCTTGTTTCGTAACAAGCTCTACAATGGAAAGAAATATTTTCATAATCGAGCTATAGTAGAAGAGTTCAAGGTTCTGGTTGCCATAGAAGCCGAAAAATAGTTTGTAGACCAGCCTCTTCGACAGATACAGAGGAATGAGATGATACAATAGTAGAAGAGGTTTCCACCATCCGAAAATCTCTCATAGAGAAGGATGAGAAGTGGTCATCGAGGGTGAACCCTATCTTCTGCAATAGAGAAGCCCGACTCCACCATTAACACATTATTTTTTCACTCCTCATAAAATTTATGTTATGTGATGTAAAGTGTGTAAAATTTCTTTTTGTTTGTTTTGGGATTCATGTGCATCTACATCAGGCCCTACCCCGTCATAATTTTGGCCAATTGAATTTACTTCTTCCAATGTTTGAGATTCTCATGAGCCTCCATTACATAGGTCACATATCACTAAATAATGTTCAATCAATATGGCTAGCATGCCCGTTGCCCATATCATTGTTTTAATATTCTGTCAATATGGCACATGTTCCATTACCAATGCCAATTCAACACCAATTATTTAAGAAAATGTTGACTAATTAGGGTGACCTATGTGCACCACTACGATTACATATTTTACTTAAACTTGTCACTATATTTCTTTCCCATGCCACTTGACCTTGGGATCCTATATTCTTAAACTGATCACTTTTCTTCAAAATGGCCCACACTTGAGTGCCAATATGTATTTATTTGTATTTTTCAATAGATTCAAAGTCCATCTTTTGGGTTAAGAGATAATTTTTTACATTGGATATCTCTATTGCATAGACTTCATTTGAGCCACGGAAATTCCATATAGTATACGTGGTACAAAAATAGAGAAACATCCTTCGTCACAAGTGACTATCCAACTTACTTCTAGTGATGGAGGATTGCATTGAACTTTTCATCATGTTGTTTCTGCAGTGCACATGCATCCATAATGTGCCACAACAAAGAATCAGTTGTCTCTAAAGAGATACACTATAGGAATATATAATAGGAGAATATGGTTTTTTGATCCAATATAAGAAACCCCCAGTTAGGTATGTATAGTGAATCGTACTTCTCTACTCATTTTTAAAAACTCTCAGCATTAAGTGGTTATGAAGAGACTTATGCTTTTGTGCTTTTAACTCTATGTGCAACGTGGATTGTTGTGTTTCTAGCAATATAAGGGTAGTTGGTGTTCCCTTGCATATTTGTTGAGTGAAAATGAACTTGGTTGATTGGAAATAAAGTGTTTGTTTTAAGCAAGCTAGTTTCATGGTGACATTTATAAGTATCAATAGTTACAAAACAATCCTAAGCTAACGCATGGGCCAAGATGACAACTAGTAAAAATGGATAGGTAGTTGTAAACCATCACAAACTAATGCATGAAGCAAGATTATAGCTACCAAGAACGGATGGGTGACCAAGTATGAAGCGGAAGTCATCCAATAAAAATTAGTTATCTTGCTTATGACCACTCACATCAAGACATACACTTTGCTTAGGGAAGATGGTTTACAATGTAATCAAGGAAGCTAGAAAGATACACATGGAAAGGTGGGTTGTAATTACTTGATGAAATGGATATTATTTCAACCTTACTTGTAGGCAAGAATGGTTTGGAGAAGATTATGGTGTGAGCATGTTCATACATGTAGAAATGTGAGATGAAGGAGAACTACATGAATATTATAAGAGCATAACGTTGTTATTGCTAGAATTTATGTACAATCACTTTGGTTTTAGAAATTGATTAGTTTGGAATGAGAGATTTTTCTAATACCTCCTATTCTAATCCATCCCATCCCCATATGTGTTTTATATCTCCATAAAGAACAAGGCCACTATAGTTGTCTTCTAAGGCATTCAACATCATAAGCATAAACACTATTTTAAATCTATTGGAAAAATTATAATTATTTGGAAGTTTTTATGTTATTACTATAATTGTATAGTATTAGATAGTTTTCCATGTAAACTACAATTATCATTATTTTTATTAATTTATTATTATATTCTAAATAATAATAAAAATAAAAATAAGAGAATAATAATTGATTTCATTATCATTATTATATTGTTATTTTAAGTATTATTATTACTTAATATAATAATTATCATTATTATATTTTGAGTATCATCATTACAAATCTTCATTGTTTTTATTAATTTATCATTATATTCTAAATTTTATAATTACTATTTTAAAATGAAAAAATATTAGATATTTGATATATTTATCTTATATCTACAAATCTGAAAGAATACTTTTCATTTATAAATAATAATAATAACAAAATTGGCTCATGTTAAATGGTAATTAAAATATTAGTTTAAGGAATTACGATTAAAAGATTGGTTTAAGATTTTAATAGCATTGTGAGTAAAAAGCTGTGAGAAATATGTGTATGTGTTTTTCAAAAAAAAGTTTAAATATGTTTTACTAGAATTATGATATTATCAATTAACTTATTTTTGTCCTACTTATTATTTGTAAAACACGAAAATGATTTGTAACTTCTACTTATTATACACGTAATGATTTATAACTTCTACTTATTATTTGCCTCAACCAATTAAATGGCCCTAGAGAAGAGAAGTCACATAAAAACAAAAAGTTGAGTTAATATCTATGACTCACTAAAGAGATTTATTGATTATATATGTAAAAATCCATTACTATTTTACAATAATTTGTTTTTATAATGCATATTGCAATTACGTTGAGCAGCCTTGCCACATTACTTATTCCAGTGTTTTTTATAACAAAAAATGGTAAATACAAATGAAAAAACCATAATAACATTCCCATGTAACAATGTAAAAGATTGTTGAAAATAGTAGAATCCAATAGTAGCAAGTTAGAAGTTTTTCAAAACCCACACCCACACCTTTAATTATGTCTATCAATTAAAAAAGTCCATGGTCTCTAAAACAGAATAGCTTGACTCTTAACGCACCCCTTACCTTTTGAGTGTACCCCTGCCCCATGAGCAATGACCCCGTCTAACGGTCTAGTTGCCAATTCCTTTGATTACCATTAAAAAATTTAACAAAATTTACATAAAATTTAAAATAAAAACCCTAACCATTAAACAAATACCAAAAAAACAAATTGACACTGATCAATAGGTAGAGACGAAATGAAACTCCAGGGACTCCACAGGGCTGGGTGGACCGAGATAGTTATCCACGGTATTCTTTCATCTTCTTGATTTCAGGGAGGACAAAATCATAGTGGAAGAAAAGGGACAGTGGACGGTGTATTAAAGATATTACTCTCCCTTCTCGCTACAGGGGCCACAACTCCAACGGTCAATAAACCTGTGCAAGAATTATCCAAAAACATTTGAAATATAGATAAGTGCAAAAGATCTTGTGAACAAACACTGTACACTTCTTCAACTTATTACCGCTTCCCTGTCCTCTGTTTTTTTGAATCTTCTGATAGAGAAGAAAAGTATGCCCGGGTGTGTGAATGGCACGCTGGGGAAAAAATTCTTCGGGGATGTGTTTATTTAAAAAAAAAAAAAAAGCACCGATAACGGCACACGATTTCAGCCCACCGATATATCTACACCAATAATTGTGGCAGTAGTAAAAATAATTGTCACTGATCCTTGTGTCCATTAAAAATCTGATTGTGGTTTCTAGAAAGTAGGGAGATTCCAGAACATAGATAGATGTCGTGGAGATGGGAAAGCTATTCTCCAATGGTTGTCCTCATCTACCCAAAAAGCAATGATTTAATTAAAATTGAAAAGCGTTCTTAAAAGACTGATTAATGAAAAAGCAATGATTTAATTAAAATTCAAACGTGTTCTAGGATGATTCTAGAGGGAATTATGAATCCGTTGGAGGTCGGTGAAAGAAGCTCTGTATATATAAAATCTAACCCCGTTGCAACATTTAGCTTCCTCCTCCTCCTTTCATCATCTGCGCTGCACTGATATGTCTGTGTGATTGCTGGTTTGTTTCTGTTTGGATGGTCTGGGTGAGTCTGAGTCAGTGTAGGTATGTGTCTGAGTCGGAGTCTGAGTCTGGTTGAGTCTCAGTTAGTGCTGTCAATGCTTGATGGAGGAGGAGGTTGGAATAGATTACAGGCACCTGGATCATATTTTTGCAGGGAGACGCCTGGATCATTCTTGGAAGGTGCAAACATCTGTCAGAACAAAAAAAAACTGTTCAATGGTTGTTGGGTGAGTGAGCTCTCTCAGCTTTTTTTTCCCATAGAGATAAATCAGATCTCAAATGAATGATCTCTCTGCACTTTCTTTTCATTCTAGCATTTCCTCTGATCTCTGTTTTGCGCTGGCTTTACTCATTATTTTGTTTTATTTCAACTCTTCAGCCATAAAATCCTAATTCATGGAAGAACAGAAGGAGATGGGCGTTGTTGTTGCGATTCTTCAAACCGTCCAGGGATGAAAACATGGAATCCTTTGAAAACATGGAATCCAGGTATGCATTAATGGATTTGTCTCTCATGGATGCATTAAGTAGATGAACCCACATTTCTTTCACTCGCTGCTTTGTGGACTAGTTCAACACAACTATTATCTCTGTTTTTTGGGGTTTAGTTCATTAGGATTAAAAAACCATTCAACTGGAATTTCCAGCATTGCTAGAATATAGGCTAAAACAAGAACCATTAATAGAATTTCAAAAACTACATAATTAAGTTACAACATGGAAAATCGTAAAAGAGGGATAAACCCTTAACAATTCATGTCACATCAGTTCACAGAACCATTCCTTTCAAAATAATAAAACAAAGAAATAAAACCCTGGTCCATTGTCTTTCATGGCCTTTATGGATTAACGTTGGCCTGAGCAGTGGCATACAACCATTCTTTCGGGTAAGTGGTTTCCGAGACCCTACCTGTAATGCATAGATGTTGGTTTTAGAAAACTGTAGGCAATGCGGAAAAACGAACGACTCCATTAAAAATATTTAAGGGTTCCATCCTTACCTATGATGGAGAAGCTCCGGGTGGAAAGAAGCTGCGAGAATCTAGAAACCCTGTAACATTTGTTAAGTGGCTTATGGCAGACAAAACCAAGCTAAAACCCACCGGTAGTTTGCTTTGGGCATTACCTTTAAGAAGGTGCGGATTTTCCAACCTCACTCCGAGGGTGTACATTCCAGTAGATCCATGAACTATCAGCTTACCAAGAACCAGAGAAGTATAAGAAATTGCCTCCTTGTATTGCTGCCTCTGGCTCTCCCTCACTTCCTAGTAAGAGTAGGATTCCATTCTTGAGAGTTACGTCAGGGTTCTCCCTCGCTTTCTGGTAAGAGTAGGATTCTTGAGAGTTAAGTGAGGGTAGTATTTCCTTACACCTGCAACACAGCTGAAAACATATATAATAACAACTAATTAAACTCAACAAAACAATTCAATCGGAATTCCCCAATCGGCTCCATGCAATTGGTCTGCAACTTAGATATTTGATTTTTATTGTACAGAAATACCCTTAATAGCCCATACCCTTAGCCAAACGACAACTGTAACTTCCTCTACAGAGCATTTCCAGAAATGAAAGAAAAAATGGCCTAAGCCAAAATGCATCCACCTCTGTCAAAATCGCTCAGACAACCTAACCGATGAACAAAACAGTGGCCGGATCAGATCAAACACATGAACATTAAAATTCTGCTGTAGAGATGCAAGTCAACATACCCTAAAACGCAAATCTCACACCTCTGAGAAGAAGAATTCGCCCCAATAATTGTGTAGTGGAATAGTACTGGTGGATCTAAACGAGAAGTGGAATAGTAATTGACCAAAAAAACCATCAAACCCTACTGCACTACAGGTTGCTAGTTTGGATGTAATAGGCTTTCTATCTCCTTATAACCCTACAGCTACTTGGTCACTTAACTCTAAAATCCGTGCATGCAATTAACAGGTCAAATTCACACATTAACTCTGAAATCTGCAGATGTGATGAGATGAATTTACAAATCTTTATTGTATACTATTAATTAGTTGTTTGTGGGCTATAAAGGTTAGTCTGAATTTTTCTTGGAAATTTTGTTACTCTGTTCCAACCTTAATTTGTATTTCAGCCTTAATGTACATTTGGGTACCGACCCAAATCTTATGACACTTTAATGTGATGAAGTCGCTGATCAATTTTGATTTATCATTTCATCTCCCATTTCTTGTGTCCCTCTGAATCATGGCGGTACTAGGTGAACTTGCCCAGTTACTGGGATTCCTAATAGAAACGATTCTATTCATTTCCTTCATGGGAATGGACGTATGCATATGATTTTAAACGTAATTCAATGATCGCATCATCCTAAAAATTTAAAACTCACCCCAGCAGCCCAAATATTTTGCGTAGAATATTTTGTAACAGGTTCTCACCAAATGGACACCCTTCAAAGTTACATTTCAGTACTTTTACATGAAGTACACGGGTCCATGGATATAAGTTGATGGTAAGATTTTTCCCATTAAAATAATGAGTCCTGGAAATTGAATTTCCCGGGCGTATCTTTAACATCCATGCATAAAATTAATAACAATCCTATATAGTATACCCAAAACAGTGTCTGGGTAGTGGCAGTACGCAACGCTGAAATAAGTCAGCCACTAGAAAGACATCATGCACACAATGCACACAATGTACTATAGCTCTACGCTAATATGAAATCTTAAATGTCTCAGGGCAGTGACTGGGGAATAACAAGAATCCTGAAATGGACCGAAGTTGGTCAGACATCCAACTGAATAGCTCTGCCCTCACAATTTAGTTATGTGAAAATTTAGAGCGCTATTACTCACAACATTAAAAAAAATAAAAGTAAAAATGAAAAACACTTGTCAAAACTACCTTCCCACGCCCGTAACATACTAAACTTAGAGTGTTATATCCCATGAATCACAGAAATTTGGACCGAGATCTCTCAGAGTTCAGAGATACTTGTCCTTGTATCAACATCCAATCACTACTTAAATACCTTAGAATTGTAGGTATGATTTTGACTAGTGAAGGAGAATCTAATATTATACCAGTCTCTTCTCCCACGCAATAGTTTTCAAAAACATGAAATATTCACTAGTTTCAAAATAAACAAGCCACCGG
>APFE031479604.1:0-81446 GCA_000404065.3 Pinus taeda
CGCCCTAGCTGGTTTATTTCTATTTCCGGTTGTAAGCATATTTCATTATTTTCCATTAATGAAATGAAGTATTATTTCTGCTGCATCTTTGTGTATATGGTTATCTCTGTATTTTATTGCGTTCCTATTTAAATCTGGATCATAGATACACATGCTCTCAAATATGAAACTCTTTAGGAACCCTCTATTTATCTACATATCTCTTTTGACGGTCTTGAGTGATTTTAATGTTCTACTTAATTTTCTGCACTGTCTCCTCCATTTCAAGCAAGACATCTGGTCCAAGGACCAGTCTATCTTCTAGTTGACTCAAACTAAGTGGGGTATGGCATCTCCTACGATAAATAGATTCATAGGGGCTCATTTTAATGGATTCCTGATAAATATTGTTGTAGGTGAACTCAACAAGATGTAGAAAGTCTTCCCATTTTGTGAGTCTATCCATTACATACACTCAAAGCAGATCTTCCAAAATATGATTCGTTCTTTCGTTTTTCTCATCTGTCTACGGATGGTAGGCAATATTGAATTTCAATTTAATACCAAAGTTTCCAAATAATGTTTTCCAAGAATTTGAAGTAAATTTTGTGTATGTGTCTTATATTATCAATTTTGGTATGCCATGCAATATAAAGTTACTAAACTATGAAATTAATTGATGATCTCTTCAAACATAGAAATGAAATTCATAGTAACAAATAATTTATTGTGTTCGATTTAGAAGTCATTATGCGTAACCCATAACTATGGAGAACTAAATTTCCAAATCAATGATGATGATCTATACTTCATACTTACCTGCGGAATTAATAATCACAATAGTTATATTCTGAAAGATACGAGTCATGGCTAGGACCATGAATAAAAATTCTAGATCTAGTTAAGGAACGGGCATGAGAAATCCCTACCTATATTGCAGTGAGAAAATTCGAAGTACCTAATAAATGGACATGATATCTGGTGTGAAAACTTGTTTTTAAAATTCTTAGAACCCTAGAAAATAAGTGCTCCTTCTTTCAGTTCTATCAATTCCACTCTTTTTGTTTACGATTTGGATCGCAAGTCCTCCAAAAGCTCTCAAATCCTTTACTCCAATGTGTCATCGCCACCACCACATCTCTTCTTGTTCTGAGCTACACCCGATCCAATATTTGAATTGGAAGATAGGGCATGGGGAAGGTTAACTCGAGCCCTAATTTCACGAATTTTGAAGGCAACTCGGTCATATGTGAGAGTGACCTTTTCTAGGGTGTTGAAAGTTCCCAGTCAAACCCTAGCCCCCTTCTTGGTGGGATCTCTTATTTCTATTGTGAATTTTTCCCATGACCGATTCCTCACTCCTTTGTAATGCTTCGCCTTGCTTTGATTCATCTCCCCATTATACTCTTCTTCTTGTGTTTGTGGAATTACAAATCCAGATCATATGATCTCGTGGTCTTATCATTTTGTTATTTTGGCGCAACCACTTGGCAGTGGTGGTGGGCAGTTGGAAACAATCCCTGCCTCCAGTGATGGTGTTGGGAAGATAATCCGAGTTGTGGGTGGTGGTGGGGGAGGAGGTGCGAAATGGATTTATGAGATCAATGTCATCATCCACATCAAACAAATGGTGGCGAATGAACTCCAACATTTTGATTGTCACCCTTTCAACTTCCATAGTTTTTCTCCCTTGAAATATTTATATGGGTAGAGGATAGAAGTCTCCCTCAACACTTCAATTGCAAAGATCAAATCACAACTCAAATGAAGCTAAAAACTCAAAAATTTAACTCACAAGGAAATAGAGTAAAATTTGGGGGAAACATAAATAAAAATTTGGATTAAATTGTAATACATGAAATACATTCATATGGAGGTTGTGGCTTCTTCACCAAGTAAAACAAACATTATTACTGAGATTTACATTCACCAAGAGTTGTGGAGTAACTCTTTGTAAAACTTGTAACTATTCGTTTTCACGTGCCCACCAAAATTTTTACACCCTCGACTATGAAAAATACTTTTACATACATATATTTCAAAACATACACATTTTGTTAGCCTCACTCTCTTAAAAATCAATAATAAGTCCAATTACTAAATTAAATAAATAAAATCATGAGAATTCCTCAAACTAAGGAGTCTAGTTTGGATGAAAGATTCTCTCCAACTAGCTCCCCTAAATTACTGTGTATGTTGAGAAATTGTCTCAACCAAGTGAGTCTAAGATAGACGCACTATCTTAAGACCACTTATTCATGTATTTAAATGTATTATTAAATTTTTTGAATAATGGGAATTACATGAACATGAGAAACCACATGATGGCTCTTTGCCTTTTTCGCCAATTTAATTTTTGTGTGTTAATTTGTTGCGCATATGGTTATATGGATTTGTGCTTCTTCTTCATGTGGTATCAGAGAAATATGAGCTTGTGAGAGAAATAGAAGAATAATATGACTGTGTGAGTGATTGAGTGTGGTTGCTAATTAATTGTGGCAGAAGTTTTGAAGATTTTGTCCTTTGTTAATTCCACTAGACATACCTTGTGTGGAAAGGCTAGACTAAACTTAAGACCTACTTCCTCCCACCGATGAAGTGGTTGAAGAGGCCGATCTGCAGAGAATCCAATCATTGTGGTATGATAGAATCATATTGACTATCAAAGAGGAACATATGTTTCGGGTGACTCTTAGCCACATCCTTGCAGGATTGGAGCTTAGAACCCTAAAAACCTCAACGGTTTAAGAAAATCCATGTTCAGCGTTATGGAAGACTGTGGATGAGATTCATTTCAGAATCTATGATCGGATACATTGATTTGAAGATCCACTTGCTCTATCCCAATCGTGAGAATCCATTGGGATCTCTGAGTCGTTCACACCATTTTTAATTTTGGAGTGGCTTTGTTCACCTTTGCAATCTAGCAACTAGTCACAACCATGGGAAATTAAAAAGGACAATTTCTTTTAGCCAAGATGTGCCATGGAGCAGTGTGAGTTTGGAGGAAGTTCATATACGATATCCACATCACATAATGAGCCTTCCATGCATCCTAGTGATAGAGCGTGATATTGACATTTCCCACTGGTTGGAACTTGCATTATAGCACTACGGATCTGCCATGTTCATTATGGCCTCTTCATGAAATATGATTTCAAAGTGATTTGTAGGGATGATAAGCGAGGTGCATGTCCTGATAGATGGATTCATTCTGATATGAATTTTTATAACATCATAAACGTGACTTTTTGATCCACCACATTGCGACATTCTCAATCTCTCTTTTAATCTATTTGTTTCAGGCTCCAGCAGGGAATATCTAATGCCTTTCCATGTTGGATTCTCGGTATTCTCATCCACCATGGTGTAGAAACTGAATACACAGCAGATCTTGAAGATATTAAAGGCAAATTTTAGAAAATGTGAATCTCCTACCCCGGGACCAATCAAGCATGATCTGCTCCCTCCAGCCCTGCTTAATATTGGAAAATGCTTATATCTCGGTATTGTACAAGCACAAAGAAGCCAGCGTGAAGCCAACAGAAGTCAGCAACTATGCCAACCGTGCAAAAGAGGCATCGTATAGCTACCGTAAAGGACATTGCCCAAGCCTACGATGACGATGCTAGATACATCAATTCATTTGAGAACCTGCGTGGAGAATGATGTGCAGAGCCACTACTTGAAGGCATGGAGGCATGAAGTATAGTGTATGGATAATCAAGTTTCATTTTAAATCCTCCAAGGGACTAAGTTTTTCACGCTCACTTCTTCACCCCTGTGAGCATCACCCGATGCAATGAGTGCTAAGTGAACTATTCAAAAATCATGAGAAATTAGTCAGTTACGACTACCTCTCATGGAAATGGTCATACGTTAATGACTTACTTAACGCAGTTGAATCCCAAAATGATATCTAAAGCTAGAGGTAATTTATGGTTGAAGTGATTTCATGTTTTTCTTTGAGTTTAAAAAATATTGAAAGGAAAATTTTATTATTGGAAAGAGGAGTTTGTTTTTAGATAAGAAATGTTTCTAATTTTTTTTTTGGAGAAATAAGTGTTTTGTTGGAGTGATAAGTTGAATGTTGAGAGTGTAATGGAGAGATAAGGAGTGGATAAATTCTTTTTTATTTTGGGAGTAATAAGGGTGAAGATTTGGATTACTTTTCTAAAAAGGTTGATGTTTTTAAATTTTTTAGTAAGGTGTAAGGGCATATTTTGTAATTTTGGAGTTATAAGAGAGAAGTGAATATTTTTTATTTTTAGAAGGTTGACTCAGTTTTTGAAGACAAGTTGCTTCAAAGGGTTACAAGTTTGGCATTCTCATCGTTTGAATAATTTCATTCACGATGTTGTGAAGGTGAAGGTTGATGTAATTCACTACTTAATAAAAACATATATTTTTGTGGTGCTTGTCTCCTAGATCTGCCCAAAATTGAATAAAGGGATCTTAGGTAGACAGTGTGTAATGAATGCATGTGCATGACTTGTCTTCAAATTATATCTTTGTCTTATTCTTAACACAATTACATGCACATCAATACACAAGCACAAAGTGTCACATCATCAACTTGACAAGAAGATCTTCCAGGCAAGAAAATTTCACATTATGTAATCAAAGAAACCAAGTTAAGGACACTACAAAATCAAGCATTTCAAGTCAATACATTTTTGCATCAAAATCCAATCAAGCTGTCATCTACATCAACAAATTTTTTGCAACAATTCAACAACAATTTTTGGCAATTGCACTTGCACCATTTTTTAATAAGCTCAATACAAAACTGTAACTTGCAAATCATAATTTGTAAGTTGAATTGTAAGGGTGCATTCTCGGTTGTAACCAACACCCTAATTTGAATTGTTAAGGTGAATACATTAAGTCAAGTAAGTCTTCAATTGAGTCATCAAGATTGAACTTTTCATTTGTCTCTTGGGTGCATTTTCGATAGTGTTCAAAACCCTTTATTTTTTAAAATCAACACATTCAGTGAGTGCATTCAACAAAGCACAAAGTGTTAGTAATCAATCAAGTAAGTGCAAGCAAAGCAATCGAGCATGTCATTCAAACAACCAAGCAAGCAAGAGTGTCATTTAAACAACAAAGCAAGTGAGCATGTCAAAATCAAGTGCGAAATTTCACAACACGACATCTACAACAAACGAGCTAGTGTGAATTTGATTGAGGCATTCGCAAAGTGTTAGTGAAGCATTCAAGCAAAGCGATCGTCATCAAGTGAGCGTGAAATCAAAAGTTCAAGCAACCAATCTATAAAACTCTAACAAGTGTTCAAAGCATCAACAATAAGCAACAATACAAGCGAGCCTAAATTCAAAGTGAGCAAGCTAACATGGGGACACACATTCAACTATCCCAAATTCTTAACAATTTGATTTTATCATCAGCTGGCGACATAGTGAACATCAGGAAAAAACTTTTGTTGATATTCAAGTGCATCTTCAACATGCACATGAAATGATTGAGTTTCTTCAACTGGATTCACAACTTCAAAGAGATGAGTTGCAACATAAGGGTGATGCTTCCAAGTATTTTAACATTACAAATACAGCAGATGATTCCAATTCATTGATCCAACCAACTTCAATTATCGAAGTGTTCCCTGATCCAGTTCAAATTTCTTCGAAACCAATCATCAAGCCATGGGAAGAACTTCAAAGTAACAAAAACCGACGGGGATTAGGATATGACAAAGATGAAAACAACTTGCATATCACCGATTATTCTAAGTCGATCAAGTTCATCAGTGCAGGGTTTCTTAATCAAATAACATCAACAAGCCATGACAAAGTTGTAGAAAAATAGACATGTGTGCAAACTAAAGTTGTATTCAAACCAAAATGTTCTCATTGGCAAAGAACCAGTCATCTGGAAAATCAATGTTTTGATCTCCATCCTTGTAGCCATTGCAGTAAGTCAAATCATACATTAGAGAAATGTTGCAACCAATGACAGTCAGCTAGATTGAAGATAAATTATTCATGGATTGATCCCTGGGAATGGTCATCCATAGCCAGAAGATTGTCCAAGTTTTACAATTGGATTCACTCACACATATTGCAGCCAATAGCCAAACGAAGATGGTACTCTCGTGCAGTTGAATGGGGGAGTACACTAGTGAAATACTCCTCTACCTACAAGGGGGAGTTTAGATATATTTTGGAGAATATTGCTTCTCCTTTCAGCTGACAAAGTGGGGAAAATGTCAATGAAATTGACAAGTGGTTTTCAGAGTGAAAGTCTCAACAACATCGGTGAAGCAGCAAGTGGGCATTAATCAAATTGTGTCAGTGGACACCGGATGTTGTTTTCAAGAAAAGGACAATTGGATTCTTTTGTGGGTTGGCACATGATGGAGTTTTCAAGCGACATTTAGAGATGAATCAGTCATGCATCTGACTCATGTTCTCTTCATAATGTAGATTCTTCAACATCCAGCTTCGGTGGTTTTTTAGGCAAATGTTTTTTGAGGATCAACTTGAGAACTTGGAAGATGGTTCCTTGTTCATTTTGGATTTATCATTGAGGGAGGGAATGTTAACCTCACTCTCGTAAAAGTCAATAATAAATCCAATTATTAAATTAAATAAATAAAATCATGAGAATTCCTCAAGCTAAGGAGTCTAGTTTGGATGAGAGATTCTCTCCAACTAGCTATCCTAAATTAGTGTGTAAGTTGAGAAATTGTCTCAATTAAGTGAGTCTAAGATAGATGCACTATCTTAAGACCACTTATTCATGTATTTAAATGTATTATTAAATTTTTTGAATAATGTGAATTACATGATGGATTTCTACCTTTTTCGCCAGTTTAATTTTTGTGTGTTAATTTGTTGTGCATATGGTTATATGGATTTGTGATTATTCTTCACTTTTGACACATTAGTACATGACTGAACAAAACATTAAGACACAGGGTGGGAAATTGTTCATAAAATGTTTTTTTAAACTTGCAGATATTGAGGAGTGTAAGTAACAGTGGCGGAATAGATGTTTGACTATACGTATTTACCAACCGTTCATTAAATGTCAATTTTACCTTAAATGTTTGATGTGTGTTGCGAAATGGTCTGATGTGTTGCGGAATGGGAAATATGTACTCTTGGTCAAAACTTCTTTCCTTCAGCCAACAAACAAAATCCGCAATGTATAAACAAAGTCCACTTGATTTATTCACACGTGTACAACAAGTATGGTTCTTGTCATTGTATTTAATGTGGTCGATGAGATTAGTTTTCAAACCCCCCCCCCCCCCCTTAATCAAAATTGTCACCATTTACAACTCCCAAACAGTCTTCGAGATAATAAAAAAATTTCACGTGCCAATGGCTTTGTGAAAATGTCAGCAAATTGTTCTTGTGACATGTAGTGCTACAACACAATTTCACCATTGTTAATCAATTCCTAATAAAATGATATTTAGTATCAATATTCTTGGTCCTCTTGTGAAAAAAAAAAATTCTTTGACAGCGTAATTGTGGAATTGTTGTCACTGAAAATAGTTGTTGTTTCCACTTGGACATGGCATATATCCCTCAACATTCTTCACATCCAAACTACTTGACATGTTTTTGTTGTTGCGATGGCACATTCAACTTCTGTTGTTGACAATGAAACTATTGGCTTCTTCTTGGAGGCCCATGAAATGGCTCCGAAACCTACATGAAAAACATATCCTAACATGATCATTCTATCATTGACACTTCCTTCCCAGTTATTGTTGGTGTAATCAACTAGCGTAAAATCATTTGTTGCGGTGTATGAAAAACCATACTCGTTTGTCCCATTGACATATGTTAGAATCATTTTGGTTGTTTTTCAATGTGTCTCCATGAACCTTGACACCAAGCTTACTACCTATATTATATCCGACCTAGTTTCCATCAAATACATCAAGCTTCCCACCATACTTTTATATAATATCGGATTGACATTGTTGTTGCAATCTTCTTTGCTCAACTTCAACCCCATGGAAGTTGGAGTTGGTGCAGGCTTGTTGTTATGCATATTAAATTCTCCAAAATGTCTCCCACATGCTTTGCTTGGGAAATAAAAAAACTATTTTATGTTCACTTCACTTCTATGCCCAAAACATATCTTAACAACCCCAAGGCAGTTATTTAAAACTCACTCTTCATGAATTCTTTGAAATCAACAATGAGGAAATCATCAATACCTGTGAAAATCAAATCATCTACATATAAAACAAAAATAAGAATCTTACCACCACTCTCTTTGAGGTAAAAGTAGGATCACCATCACATTTGTCGAAGCCATTGTCCAACATGTAAGCGTTTATCCTTCGATACCATGCATGCGGTGCTTGCTTCAACCCATAAAGAGATTTCTTCAACCTATACACCTTGTCTTCTTGGCCTTCTACTTCATAACTAGGTGGTTACACAACATATACTTCATCTTTCAATACTCTGTTCAAGAATGTTGATTTTTTGTCCATTTGATACACTTTCCATTTATGTTGCACGACAGGCGACAACACTATAAGCAATGTCTCCATCCTTGTGACTAGCGCAAATGTCTTCGAATAATCTCTTCAATGTTGCTACTTGTATCCTTTGACAACTAGCATTTATTTATGCCTTCCAATCTTTCCTTCAACATTTCTCTTGGTCTTATAGACCCAATTCACTCCAATGACTTCTTTTCCTTGTGGAAGGTCCATTAACTCCCATGTGTCCTTCTTATCTATTGCTTCTATTTCTTCATCCATTGTTGCAACCCATTTTTCTTCTTTTATTGCATCCTCAAAATGGATTTGGTCATCTACATGACAAAATAATGAAAACAAGGAATTTAGACCAGTGCCATTATCAACTTCATCTTGCTCATAAGTTTCACTTAAATTTATGAATTTTTGTCTTCTTATGCTTACAGAAAATGGGCTTGACATATCACTTCATGTTTCTCTGGAAGTAGATCATGATGTGGATCTTTGTGACGTGCTTGGAGAATCACTTTCTTGACTATACAACATTGTCCTATTATTTTTTGATGGTGTCGTTTGTTGACTACATTGTTGATTTTGAATAGGAGGATTCGTTGTTGAGAAATTACTTGCTACAGTGAATTCCTCTTTTTCCTCATGTGGTATAAATTCTTTCAAATTTATTGTCTTCTCTGAAATTCCATCCCATGCTTCCTCTTCTATACACTTCACATTTCTGTTGACTATGATCTTCTTGGTTTATGGATTGTAGAGCTTTTATGCCTTGGATTCATCACTATATGCAAAAAATATGCATTTCTCCCCCTTGTTGTCCAACATCTTCCTCAACTCATCTGGGACATGTGCATAAGCCAAACATATGAACACTCTCATGTGAGCGATACTATGATTTCTTCCACTCCATGCTTCTTTAGGAACCATATTCTTAACACTTTTGGTTGGACACCTATTAATGATATATGTTGCACAAGCGACAACTTCAACCCAATAATCATTTGGCAAGTGATTTGACATCAACATACTCCTTGCCATTTCTATAATGGTCCTATTTTTTCATTCCTCGACACCATTTTGTTGAGGTGTATACCTTGTCATAAATTTCTTGTGAATTTAATGCTCCTTGCAAAAACAAAGGAATTCATTTGAGATCTATTCGCCACCTTTGTCAGTCTTCAAAAGATTGATGTAGTGTCGACTTTGCTTCTCAACAAGAGCTTTGTATTGGAAGAAGCGCTCAAACATTTCACTTTTCTGTTTTAGGAAGTAGACCCATGTTTTCCTTGTATAATCATCTATGAAAGTCAAGAAATAATGGCTGCCACCAATTGATGGTGTCTCCATTGGTCCACATAAATCTGGATGGACAATCTCCAAAGGTGCATTTGCCCATATCGACTTTCCTGTTGGAAATGTCTCTCTATGTTGTTTTCCCAAGATGCATCATTTACATAGGATATCTGGTTTTTATATGAGTGGAAATCCCTTCACCATGCCTTTCCTATGCAGAAAATTCAAACCTCCAAAGTTGAGATGACCAAATCTCAAATTCCATAATCAGTTTTCATCTTTGAGCTCTGCTTGAAAGTTTACTTGTGTGACAACTGCAACTTTTCTTTCATCCTCTTGTAAATTCATTTGTAGTTGTGCTTGGCACCTTCTTCCTTCAAATATGATTTTATTTTTAGGGGAAACGTTCTATTGTTTGTCATTTGAACATTTGCAATGAGTTGTCTGCTTGGACGTTTATCTAAAAATTTCACTCATCATTTTCTAAAAAGATATTGTAGCCCTTTTGCATGAGTTATTTAATTCTTATGAGGTTATGCTTCAAACTAGGGACAAAATAAACATCTGAAATGTGCTTCTTCTCCTTCTTTGTTAGAATATTGACTCTTCCTTTTCCCATGACAAAGAATTTGATATTCGTCCCTAATGTCACTTCAGATTTCACACTTTCATCTAAATTGGAAAACATTCGTATGTTTCCTATTGTGTGGTTGTTGCACCCTGAAGTTAGAAACCATACATCACTTTGTTTTTCTTGTGCTACATTACAAGCTAAAAACATGCTTTCATGGTTCTAATTTTCCTTTATGAAATTTGCATTGGGTTTGTTATTTATATCATGTTGCTTCTTTCTACATTCATTTGCATAATGACCATACTTCTTACAATAATGAAATTGAACTTGAGATTTATCATACCTGTGACCTTGTGCTTGATTTTGGCTTGGGCCTTGACTTGGATTTTGATTGTTGCCCCTTCAACTTGAGCTTGAAGGGTTGCCTCTTCCAGTCTTGTATGGGCTTCTCCGTCTTCCTCTGCCTCTACCTTGACCAAATGAAAATTGTGTCCTAAAGGCATGTTCCAATGAGTATTTTATTGTTCTATCCAGTCTATGTTCATAAGAAAATAGTGATGCATGAAACTCATCCACTGAAAATTGTGAGAGATCCTTTGTCTCTCCTCAACATTTGTAGTTTTGTTGTCTTCATTTTTGGCATGCCTTCGCAGGTTTTCTCAACATTGTCCCATGCTTGCTTGGACTTTGTTGGTGTTGCAATCCTTAGAAAAATACTTTCATGAACTGCTTGAAAAATCTAGAAGAGGTATTTTGGATCCTTCTTCTTCTTCTCCCTCAACAAATCCCTTTGTGCTTGTGACAAGGCATTATATGTTGTTACATGCACTGATTCTTGGAACCCATTCTCCACAAAATCCCAAATATCTTGGGAAGACAACAAAGCCTTCATTGTTATAGCTCAATAATCATAAAGTTCTCCATTAAATTGAGGTATTTGAGGATTAGTCAAGCTTGTGCTTGATGCTGCCATTTTAACTGTTAAAAAAAACTTTCTCCCTAATGGTAAATTCGCTCCAAAAAAATGCCTTCAAAACAATATTTTTAATGCCTAGTAAAAACACTTGTTCTTACACTAACAAAGAATGCCTTCAAAACAATATTTTTAATTCCTAGTAAAAACACTTGTTCTTACACTAACCTAGTTTAACCCACTAGGATACCAAGTGAAAGATTTATAGGGGCACAGGAGACAGTGTCTCCCTCAACACTTCACTTGCTGAGCAAATCTTTGGATTAAATTCTAATACATGAAATACATTCATATGGAGGTTGTGGCTCCTTGGCCAAGTAAAACAAACATAACAAACATTCTTACTGATATTTACATTCAACATGAGTGTGTAAAACCTGTAACTATTAGTTTTCACGTCCACCAAAATTTGTTCCACAATTTCTCCTCTTGACCTGAGATTTACACCCTCCACTATGCAAAAAACTTTTACATACATATATTTCAAAACATAAATTTTTGACACATTAATTAATACATAAATCATTAAGACATAGCATGGGCAATTGTACACAAAATGTTTTTCTGAACTTGCAGATTTTGCCCAGTAAGTAACATGGTGGAATAGATGTTTTGACCATACTTATTTATCAACAGTTCATTAAATGTCCATTTTTTCTTAAATGCTTGATGGGTGTATGTGTTGCTCAATGGCGAATTTGTACTCATGTCCTTCAGCTTTCAAACAAAATCCACAACTTGCAAACAAAATCTACTTGATTGATTCACAAGTGTAAACAGGTATGGCTGTTGTTAGTGTATTTAACTAACTAGGTGGTTGACATTAATTTTCCAACCTGCCTACTACTACGGCTTGAAGTAGAAATCTTGTGATGGAGAATGATGAAGATCAAGATGATGAGGGGGATGGATTCACAATAAATCTAGATGTGGTGGTCAACTACGAGCAAATAGATAAAAATCACACTTTGAATTAAATGAAGGAGTTGCAGCTCACAGGTGTGTACGACACCTGGGAGACTGCACTCAAACAAAGAGGAGACTCACTCTCATGTTCACTCTACATTACATCAAATGAATATTACAATATTAAATACATCACTGAAAAATAGGTAGTTGTAAACAAGCTCCTAAACTCTAGGAACTAATCCTAAACTAAGGAGATACGTTACAACCATATAACCATTTCTCCATTATTTTTTACTCCCCTCCTTAATGGAGAAAGGGTTGTTTTGCAGTCCTAACATCCCTCTAAATAACTCAAACTTTACTCGCCCTAGAGGCTTAGTAAAGATATCAGCTAAATTATCACAAGTGTTACAATACTCCACACATATCTCTTTTGACTGTATCTTTTCTCGAACAAAATGAAACTGAGCAATCTCCTCAACCAGATGGCTTTGCATGTAGCTGCACACAACGCCTGGTACTCGGCTTCACATGATGATAATGCTACAGTGCTTTGCTTTCTGCTACTCCACGAAATAACCCCGGATCCAATACTAAATGCATATCTTGTGATGGATCTATGATCATCGAGGTTGCCTGCCCAATCTGAATCTGAATAACCTGCTAAAGTAACATCAGAAATGTCAGTGTATAAAAGACCATAATTACAAGTACCACTATGGTACCTCAACACACATTTTGCTGCATTCCAATGACTGTCAAGTGGTCTGGACATAAACTGGCTCAGCACACTAACAGAGTATGCCAGATCAGGCCTAGTTGTCGTGAGATAGATCAGACTTCCGACTAGCTGTCTATACAAAGTGGCATCCACCTGTTTTGTGCCATCGTCACTGCTTAGCTTGAGGTTCTGTTGCAATGGTGTTGCTGCTGTTTTACACTATTCCATTCTCAATCTTTCCAACAGGGTTCTAGCATACTTTCCTTGGGTTAGAAAAGTTTGACCAGAATCTCTCCACACCTCCAAACCTAGGCAATAATGAAGATCTCCAAGGTCTTTCATTTCAAATACCTGTGACATTTGCTGCTTGATTTCTTTGATCAAATTATCTGCATTCCCTGTTATTATCATGTCATCCACATACAAAGAAATCAAAATGATTTGCCTATGTTTCTTTATCTTGGTATACAGGTTTGGGTCATTGAGGCTCATATGAAAACCATGTTGTATAAAAAATGAATCAATTTTCTCATACCATGACTTCGGTGCTTGTTTCAAACCATAAAGTGCCTTATGCAATTTACACACTAAATGCTCCTGCCCCTTTTTCACAAAACCAGGAGGTTGTACTAAATATATATATCTTCTTTTAATTCTCCATTCAGAAATGCAGATTTAACATCTAACTGGTGTAGCTTCCATTTATGTTTTATTGCTAAATAGATTAGCATTCTAATTGTATTAAGTTTAACTACAGGGGCAAAGGTTTCATCGAAATCTATGCCTTCTTGCTGTGAATAACCCTTTGCTACCAATCTAGCTTTGTATTTTTCTACACTCCCATCTGCATTTATCTTAGGTTTATACAGCCACTTACAACCTATAGGGGTTTTTCTTTCAAGTAACTCAACTAAATCCCAAGTATGATTTCTATATATTTATTCCATTTCTTCATGCATTGCAACTCTCCATTCATCTGATTTACTTGCTTCTTCATAATTTGAAGGTTCTACAATGTTCAAAATTTTGGACATTAAAGCATAGCCTTTCAATCTTTCAGGTAGTCTAGTCTTCCTACCTGATCTTCTAGGTAGAGGACTCACCTCAACTCTATCTGTTTCAGCACTTTTCGGGCCTGCATCATCACTTATTACACTATCTGCTACTGCTTCTTCCTGTTTCTACTCCTTCTCTTGCTCTTGTTCTTCTTCGTCTTCACTGTTCAGTTCTATCAGGAATGGAATGTGGCTATCATTGTTAGAGTCTTCCTTTCCATCTTCTTTCTGTTTATGAAAAACAACATCTCTACTCGCAAAAACTTTATGAGTCACAAGATTATATAACTTGTATGCCTTATACTCTGTGCAATATCCTACAAATATACATTTCAAGGCTTTAGGGTCTAACTTCTTTCTATCTGCTTTTGGTATATGAGCATAAGCTTTAGATCCAAATATTATTAAATGACCGACTACTGGTTTGAGTCCAAACAATGCTTCAAAGGGGGTTTTGAAGCCTAGACATTTGGTGGGATTCCTATTCTTCAAATAAACAGTAGTATTAATGGCTTCTGCCCAAAGACCATTAGAAATACCCTTACCTTGAAGCATACTTCTCGCGGACTCCACAAGGGTCCTGTTCTTGCGTTCTGCTACTCCATTCTGCTGTGGAGTGTGTGGCATTGTGAATTGCTGTATAATCCCATGCTGGTTGCAGAAGTTCATGAACTCACCTAACCTGTATTCTCCCCCTTGATCCGAATAGAGAATATTTATCTTCTTTCCTGTTTGGTTCTCTATCATAGATTTGAATTCTTTAAAGTATCGGAAAGCTTGACTCTTTTTGCTTAAAAAATATACCCAAGAGAACCTAGTGTAGTCATCTGTAAACAGTAGAAAGTAGTATGCACCTCCTAAAGACCTAGTCTGCATAGGTCCACAAATATCTGTATGCACTAGTTCTAGGATGTTTCTTTCTTTTCTGTTAACATGCAAAGGGAATTCATCTCTATGCATCTTCCCTAATGCAGATTCATCACATTCCAGTTTGATATTATGTAAAGCAGGAAGACCATCGACCATACCTTTCTTTTTGAGTAAGATGAGATCTCGTAAATTGAGATGTCCAAATCTTTGATGCCAGAGATTTTCAGCTGTTGATGTTGCTGCAACCATCGCTTGTTGTGGCATGCTCCTTGCATCCAGTCTGTACAAATTTCCCACGCGTACTCCTATTGCAACTGTCTCCAATTGGCTATCCTGAATGACACATCCATTCTTGAAGAATTGCACCTGCATGTCCTGGTCTGTTATCATAGAGACAGAGATCAAATTCTTTTTAATTCCTGGAACATATAAAACATTTTTAAGATGTTTGATGTCGCCACTAGGTAGCTTTATAGGAATATCCCCACAACCTTTGATCTCATACCCACTGTCATCTCCTAAGTAAATTTTTTATCCACATGCAGACTCTTCAAGAAACTCAAAACAATCTTTCTTACCAGTCATATGCGAGGATGCACCAGAATCGACATACCATATATTATCCTCATCTCCTTTTGATGTTGAAAGTGAACAGTTGACTGTGAATAATCGAAGATCATGGCTGTGGTCATCCTCTTCTCTAGCAAAACACCCCTGATGTTTCCTCTGTTTGCCTTTTCTTTCATCCGCCTGCCTCTTATAGCATTCTTTAATCTGGTGGCTAGGCTTCCCACAGTAAAAACATCTCTTAACATAATTATCAGTCATACCTCTGAATGGTCTCTTTTGAAAAGAGTTGGCCCCCTTATGTTGCTTCTGCTGTTGCTGGTGCTGATCTTGGTGCTGGTGCTGCTTTCCTCTATATTGTCACCTCTTCGCCATCAGAGCTAAGTCATTGCTCTAAGTTTTCAGATTCTGTCTTCATTCCTCCTCCTGGAGAAGAATCGTTGTCAGGTCATCAAACGAGGGGGCTTTCTCTCTCGCTGATAACCCTGAGATGAATGGCTGGTATTCATCGGTCATTCTGTTTAGTGTAAGTGTAACCAGATCTGAATCTGATACCTTCTCTCCAATGGCTCCCAATTTGTCTTTCAGATCATTGACTCTGGCCATGAATCCACCAACGAATTCATTCTCATCCATTTTTAATGCAAACAATTTTCCCTTGAGTGCCAGAACACGATTTGTGTTCTGTGTCTCGTACAGATTCTTGATTGTGGTCCATATATCCGCGACTGACTTGCAATCTCTGATATGGGGGATAATGTTTTCTTTGATAGACATCTTCAGTATGACTTTCGCCTTTGTTTCTCTATTATCCCAATCTTGTTCTTGGGTCGGTGTTCCAATTCTCTTCTCATTTCCCAAGACGATCAACCATGCATTTGCACTCTCCAGCAAATTTTGCATTTTGAACTTCCAGTTAGAGAAGTTCATTCCATCGAGCTTGCCAGACTTGTGGAGGTATAATTCTATGCTCTTGTTCATTTTCGCCCAACTAAACACTCTAATCGGCCACCACCGGGCAAGTTCGATCTGCTGCCAATGAACAGATTAGGAACTTCACTGTGCCACCACTGGGCAAGTCCGATCTGCTGCCACCGAACAGGTCAGGGACTTCACTATGCCACCACCGGGCAAGTCCGATCTGCTGCCACCGAACAGATCAGGGACTTCACTGTGCCACCACCAGGCAAGTCCGATCTGCTGCCACCGAACAGATCAGGGACTTCACTGTGCAACCACCGGGAAAAACCGATCTGCTACCACCGAACAGATCAAAAAGCAAGCTCCAACATGCCACCGCCGGGCAAGGGCGATCTGCTTCCACCGAACAGATCAAGGAGCTGCACTGCGCCACCACCGGGTAAAACACCGATCTGCTTCCACCGAGCAGATCACAGAGCTCTGATTCGCCACCACTGGGCAGGTCCGATCTGCTACCACCGAGCGGATCACGGAACCTCAATTCGCCACCACTGGGTAGATCCGATCTGCTACCTCCGAGTTGATCAAGGCTCCTCAATTCGCCACCACCGGGAAAATCAAATCTGTTGCCACCGAGCAAAATCTCCACGTGCCACCACCGGGCAACTCCGATCTGCAACAAAAATTGCAGATTTCCAGATAGAAAGGGTTGGTGCTCTAATCAATGCCGAATCTGCGCTAATTGCGGAAAATGAAAATTTATTTGTGCACGAATTTTGGCACGCTTAACAACCACGGATCCGCGCCAATTTGGTCATTCTTTTCTCTGGCACGATTTTCAGCCTCAAACCCGTGCTAATGGGCGTGCCTATTCACTAAAAATCGTGCCAATCCGCTTCTGCACTCAAACGTGCGCAACAAGTCCGAGCCAACCCTTCCTTGCACTCACAGATGATCAGTCATCTGAGATCCATCTTCAGGTGTTACTGCAGTCCACCTGATACTCCACTGCCACTATAGAAATGTAACTATTGATACATCCCTAGAAAAAAAAATTAAGGCTATCTCTACCCTAATCTCTGATACCAAGATAAAGATCACACTTTGAATTAAATGAAGGAGTTGCAGCTCACAGGTGTGTAGGACACCTAGGAGACTGCACTCAAACAAAGAGGAGACTCACTCTCATGTTCACTCTACATTACATCAAATGAATATTACAATATTAAATACATCACTCAAAAATAGGTAGTTGTAAACAACCTCCTAAACTCTAGGAACTAATCCTAAACTAAGGAGATACGTTACAACCATATAACCATTTCTCCACTATTTTTAACTCAAATGGTGGAAAATCGACTCCATGTGATTGGCGTCAATTGTCAAACCCTTAATCACCATCTTGGTATCCATCACTATTATATTTAAATTCAGACTTGCTCAGGCGGCGACTAGTGGTGGAGGAGGATCGAAATACTGTATATTATTATATATTTTAAATTATATAATATAGAATAAAATAACATCTGAATATTTCGAGTTTCAACCAGCGATACTAATCCTGGCTAAGCGATCTGTCTTCGACTCTTTGTTGTTGCGTCGTCACGGTGGTACAAAATTTAAAGTTTTGAAAAGACACAGGTATATGTGATTAATCTTTGCTGGTAAAAGCTATTATAATTTTCTAATTTCATGTCTAAAACCCTTTTCCAAAACCTATAGGTACATCAAAAGATGTATTCCCATCTGTCACACGATTTAGTTTTCCATCATAACGCTAGCTAATGCTACTCAAATCACATGCATTGACTAATATGTCCTTGTTATAATCTCGGCTGAACATTGCTCAATACGTGATATTTTTCTTAACGTCTCCTCCTTCAAAGGTAGCTAAAGCCTATTGATGCACTTCGTTAACACACATTTGTCTTTTAACTGCATGCTATTTTTCGCATTTAACGAAATTTTATTAAGATGTTCAGAAATTTAAATGAGCAAAAATTATAAAGGAATTGAAGGTATGGAACTGAGGAACCATTCATTAGCATAAACGCTTGTTGTAAGATGCATTGTGAGAACATTGATAAATTCAAAATAATTTACTTATGCAACTAGGCAAAATATAGAAGTGTAGAGTTTCAAAGATGGATGTAACTGTTCTATGTTTTATTCTGTCGATTTCTTAGAGTCGTGTGACTTTGACTTTGTTCATATAAACTAATCGATTCTTTAATACAATCTTAACCGGATGCGTTGAGGGAGCAACTTAATTCGCATTCTAGTTGGACATTATTAGTCCCTGTCATGATTGCATACAAGATCTCCTTTTCCATTCACGAAAGAGAAGAAGTAGTAGAGGAAGACGGGCACAAAACTCATCACATCTTGCCATACACGAGCAAATTGTTTACAAAATAATTGATTAGTACTGCTGTGTTTCTTTTGTTGATTGTATCAACATTATTAATACACATAATAATTAGGGGTGATTTTAGGGGCGAATGTTCGCCTTTTGGTGAAATTAAGGGGTTTTAAATTTTTAGTGGGCGAATATTTTGTATCATAGTACATTTTTACAAATCACCTCAAATAGCCCACATTATTTTAAGGGAGAGGGTAAAAAAGGTAAATTTAGCCCTTGAAATTAGGAGTTACAACCTTCCATTCGCCCATTTTCAAGAATAGGTTTTATTTAAGTGAATCCATTCGTCAATTTTTAAGAATAGGTTTTATTTAAGCGAATCTTATGGGCCAAAGGCCCAAATACCATATTTATAAAAGAGGTATGGTAAAATAATAAAAATATAAATAAATTAGAGGTATGGTAAATAAATAAAGCATTTTTTATATTTACTCCATAAGTCACCTTATATACATGCAAGGGTGTAAACAAATAAAAATATAAGTAAAGTGGAGGTATGGTAAATAAATAAAATGTCTTTTTATACTTACTCGAAAGGTATGGTAAATAAATAAAAATATAAATAAACTAGATGCATGGTAAATAAATAAAATCTCTTTTAATATTTAGTCCATAACCCTCGTTCTATTTATGAAGGCTCAAGAAAGAGGTTTTATTTAAGTGAATCCTATGGGCCAAATACCATATTTGTAAAAGAGGTATGGTAAATTAATAAAAATATAAATAAGCGAGCGGCATGGTAAACAAATAAAACGTTTTTTTATATTTACTCCATAAGTCACCTTCTATTTATGAATGGTATGGTAAATTAATAAAAATATAAATAAACGAGAAGTATGGTAAAAAAATAAAACATTTTTTTATTTTTTTATATTAATACCATGCAAAAAAACATTATTAACCCTAATATTAGTATTAATAAAAATAAAAATTGCACATGGTATTCACCAAAATGGCACATGGTATTGACCCATGGTATTCACTTGGAATGTAGCCTATTTAAATGGGGGAATTAAACCAGAATAGATCCATCTTTAGTTTGGATCTACTAACCCCCGAGAGGTATCAAATATCATGATAAGCAAACTAGCGTAGAGTGAAAAAAATATTTGATTCGATCAAGAGTAAAAATGGATGTTGTAATTTAATGTATGTTAAACATTTTAGCTTGGTTAAAATAAAAATAAAATAAAAATCAACTATTAATTTTATTAATTTTTAAAAATTACTAATAGTAATTTTTAAGCTCCACGTTTATGATAACCCATGGTATTGACCAATGGTATTCATGTGAGCATAGATTATTTAAAGGGGAAATTCTATGTTAGATCCATCTTAATTCTGGGTCTACCAAGTGCTAGGGATAAATAGATTTCATCCCCCTAAGAGTGGTAGATGTGGAGTTAAGATGGATATAGGTTGGTTTTTATGATAATGAAGATATTAAATAGACTTAGGAAATTATATTGTAAAAACATCTTAAGGTGAATGGTTAAAGCATCGACATTGGACAAGTATATTTTTCTGTTTTAAACTGAAACAAATCTAGAGCTAAAAGGAATGGATTGATTGCACTAGTCATCCTTCTATAACTTTCCAACATATGCTGGACTAAACAGATTATAATTTGGGTAATTTTTCTAATTGCAAACGGGAACATACTTGTGTATTGGCAAGGTGGTTACGAGGTCCCTAGAAGTGGAGTAAACATATTGTAATTTGGGTTATTTTTCTAATTGCAAACAGGAACATACTTGTGTATTGGGAGGGTGGTTATGAGGTCCCTAGAAGTGATGAATTTGAATTTTTCTTGGTTTTATATATAGTATTAGGTTTTTTTCTCATGCTTTCTGTGAATGGCACGGGTGAATTTTATCTTACACCCACTAGATTATCGATATGTAATTTCGGTAATTTTGATTTCAAAAGATATTTTAAAGAAATGCAATGATTTCATTTGTGTATTCAATAAACACAAGATTTTATAATTGAGTAAAATATTTGCCATGCCTAGTGAGAGATTCGCCAAAAAATTATATATACATATCATATTATTGATAAAATCGCCTTCCATTTTTCCAATATACCATGGAGATTCGCCCATTTATTATACATGTAAATTTAGGGGGGGTTCTTAAAATTTTCCCTGACAGAAAGGTAAGACTTCCAGATCAAAGTTTGCTAATGTCAGAGGGAGCATCGTAACAACTTCAGCGAAGAGGCAATTTTCTAGTGTGACGCAGTTTTGTGCAGCAGTTGTTGGGGGAGAAAATCATCAGAAGGAAGAAGGGAGACATTGTTGAGGGATTTTCTTCCTCAGAGAATTCCTAGCTAGGGAATTCGATTTCTCTATTGCTGAGTAGCAGCAAAGAGGAGCAGATCTACTAACTCCAGCAGGGAGTGCATAGGCCAGCCCAGTGTTGTGCAGAGGAGAGAGGAAGCAGTTTGACAATTTCGTTGGTAGATATGGCAGCCAGTGGATTATGAGATCATGATCGGTTGGATGGTGCATCCAACTATGTGATCTGGAAGGCGAGGATGTCATGCCTTCTGGATGAACATTTTCTCAAGATCTACGTCGACAATGTGGTAGCTGAGCCCGCAGATCTAGATCCGCTCAAAAAGTATACGGGAGAGATGGCGAAGGTCAAGCAGATGATCCTCGACGGAGTGAAAGATGATGTAGTATGTCACATTTCAGGCAAAGGGACTGCCAAGGAGATGTGGGATGCCTCGTCCATGCTATATTAGGGATCTTTTGAGCAACGAGAGATGTACTTGGAGCAGAAGATGAGATCCACGCAGATGCAGAAGGGGGAACACATTGATCTGTTCCTTGCAAAGCTTCAGGGAACCCGAGACGAGTTGGCAGCTATGAGGTCAACACCTCAACCTACCGAGATGGTGAGGCTGGCTCTAAATTTAGTCTCAGAAGAATGGCAAGTATTCATCTAGAGCATCCTGGGCAGAGAAAGATTCCTCAGATTGGGAACGGATGTGGGCTGCTCTTCAGCAGGAAGAGATGAGGAGAGACTTAGTCAAGTGAAGCCGAAGGAGGAGGATGAAAATGCAACCCTCACATCTAAGCGGCAGCAGGAGCAGTGGAAGAAGAAGAAAGATATTTTGAAAACCAAGTGCTTCCGGTGTGGCAAACTTGGTTACTACGCTACATAGTGTCCTCTCAAGAAGAAGGATAAGGATGAGAAGCATGATCCGAAGACTGCATCCGCACAGATCGAGGAAGAGGAGTTTGCCATGATTGCCCAGAGGTGGGGTGATATAGAACTGTAGTTCAGAAGAACTGTAGTTGGGCAAGATCCTTGAGGAAGTCCACCTCTTGGATCAATACCTTGCTACGAGAGCCCAGATCAATAGTAGCAGGATGGATCGAGTCAGTTGATGCAGAGGAGTGTCAGAGTGACAATTGCAGTGGCCAGGAGCGCTAGACACTGAGCAATGCAAAGCTAGAGTTGGCAACAATGCAGTTAGCACAGAGCAGAGTCAGCAACAATGCTGAGGCTTCAGAGGGTCAGCTCAGAGACTAGCAACAATTAGAAATCCAACAACAAATGCATCATGCTGAACACTAGTTTAGTAAATTTAGATGCTTTTTCGTTACTGATGCAGTAGCAGCAACAATTGGAGAAGATTGCAGTGCAGATGAAGTGTTGGTAGTGGCAGTACCAACAACAGTACAAATGCAAAAATTATGAGGGTTGTAGTACTGATGCAATGTTGGCAGTGGCAGTGTCAGCAATATTATAGATGCAACATTTGTGCAGTAGTTGATGGGCAACAATGTCAAACTTCAGCAGCGCAAAGGGAGATGTTACAGATAAGGGTGATGCTTCAACAGGTTGCATTACTAGAGCACATTCCTCACTAAGAGGGAGTGTTGATTTTTGGTAGCATCTGATATGCTCTAAGTTTCAAAATTTGCAGGGAGGCTTGGACACATGTATTCCATAATACCCATAAATCGTTTTGGAATTCCAATTGGAATCAGTTTTATTAAAATAATTAATTATTTTTAATGGGTGCCTAAGTCTAAACTTAGGGAATTAAAATAATTAAAGCATATTAATCTCACTATGGGTGGAACTTCTAGAAGAAGATGAGGATCAAGCCAAAACGATTTGAGCCATTGATTAGGATCTAATCTGGGCTGTTGGTTCTGAAAATAAGGATTATAAGAGGAGGCTTGATGGGCGTTTGGAAGACACATGGAGTAGAGATCAGAAGATCGAATTTTTGAAGCACAACAGTTGCTAGAAGAGGAATTCGAAGTGATTTTTTGTAGTGAGGGGCAGGGATAGTATCTGGAGGGAAGTTTTCCTGATTCGAAGACTACAAGGAAGAGAGGGCAGAACGACATCCAGAGAGGTTGACACTGGGCCACGCAGAGCTATGCAGTGGCAGCATAGAGCTTGAGAGGGAGATTGAATTCCTACTAAGGAAATCGAGTTTCAGAAGCCGAGAGCCGGGGTGTGAGACCAAGAGGCTGAGAGCTGAAGTTTCCAGCTAGTAGAGGATCAGAAGGAGGGGCAGCGCAATCCCAACAGAGGTGATGTAGAGATTGCGTGGGGTTGATGCAGTTCTGTGCAGAGGCTAGCGCAGAATGGATGCAAAGGCCGGGGTGTGAGACCAGGAGGCTGAGAGCTAAAGTTTCCAGCTAGCAGAGGATCAGAAGGAGGGCAACACAGTCCCAACAGAGGTGACGTAGAGACTGTGGAGTTGATGCAGTTCTGCACGACGCTGGCACAGAGGCTCATTTCTAGCGAGATCAAAGCCGGTTCTTCTAGTGACAGGGTGAGATCATCTCACCATTTGTTTTGCCTAGTTTCTCTCTGTATCAGATAGCCAGTTGGGCATCCAAAGAATTATACTCAGAATTACTACTGCTTAATAATAAAACCATCAGTTGCTACACCAGTTTTCTTGCATAGGGTTTTTCTAGGGACATTTGCCCAAAAATAACGGTGTAATGTGTTGTGTATTTCTTTCTTGCTCAGTTTCTTGTTTCCGCTTATAATTTAATTAGTGAAGACTGCAGTGTATTATTTTCAGTGTTTACTGTAGGAAACCATAAATAATTTGTTTAGTAATTAACAGATATAGGAACTTAATCAGTTGCTGCAGTGGTGATTCAGGTAATCGAATTTTCACACTCAGGGTTGTGGGGAAGTGACCCCCCCCAAACTTGCTCCCGAAGCGCACTCCCTAAAAGCATTTGTGCTCCCTACGAATTTGGGAGCGATAAAGGGAGCTATTGAACATTGGAAACAAGAATTTTTGTGTGGGATAGCCTAATATTCAAGCCTATGGCCCTAGTATCGATATGCAATTCATGTCAATGTTAAATTCTTAAAGTAAAAGGACTTTTATTTTCATCCTTTTACTTAAATTTTTATCATTACCATGAAATCACTCAAGATATTTGAGAATGGTTTCGACCTCATGGGATTTCATATGGAGAAAGTAGAATTTAAGATCTCACTCAAAATCCAACAAACTAATTAGTTTTTCAGGATTTCAGGGTTGGGGATGATTGTAATGTTTCCATTGGATATTGTCATGTACTAGGGTATGGAACTCGTATTTAATCAAGAGCACCAAGCCCTCTATGTACCTTGATGTTAGTGACATTGGTTGTCGAACCCCAGTATCATTACCCTACAAAAAATGTACCCATGACTCAAACAAAATCTTGACCTGACTTGCTATGTTTTCTCTATCTCATGTTAATGCTTAGAAGGTGATATTAATGACAAAGATCCCAAGATAGGCAATGCTTTTGATGATATGTAAGTATTTGTTTTAACATGATTTTTTTGGATGCTAGAGGCCATCTAGAGTCTATTTGTTTATGTATTTTCGGTTTAGAGATGGATTGCACTCGATGCTATTTTGGTTATGTGCACCCTTACATGCTATATAAGTGAGAACTTCTAATTGATGGACATGTGGTTGATGAAGATTATAACTACTATATGAATGATGTATATGGTTTAATCCATGTTTTTAGGTTTTTTTATCACTAATTCATTATTCTACATGTTTTTGTTGACATATATGCATCAAAATATATATAAACATATATTATATAAGCTTTGCTCCCAAAATCACTCCTGACTCGATAGCTTTTGAAAATGTCGCTCCCCACTCCTGCGTCTGCTCTCGCTCCCAAGCAACCTTGGATATCCTCACGAATGAACGGCTCCACACAAGGAATATCTAAATGGAGGAAACTGGTCCAACTTAATACCAACTGTAGTAAGGAGATCTGAGACTTTGGTGTACTAACCTCAAGATAGAGCCATGGGATTGGCTGCTTCAATGGACTCTTATGAATAATAGGCTAAATATGGATATTTTTCACACCCTTACATTGTGTCAACAAAACTATGAACCCAGTGTAGAAGTGAGATGAGACGAGATAGAGCACCGCCTCAAGTCAGAAAGGGCAACCACCAATATTTGGGAGGATTTTGGGTTGAGGAACTTCCTATTTGCATCGAATGAAACGACGAAAGAGGGCCTGTACTTTCTCTATTGAGGTCCAATCATACTCTAGTATGCTGCTTTACTGTTGTTCATCACCCACAAAACCTCTCTAATGTCCTTATTTGAGAATAAGCATCATGAAGAAGGTGGAGATGTAATCTATATCTAGGGTTGCTTGGGGATATCATAGTGGGTGGATATGTGTGAGAAGAGGGATCGAGGGTTAAGGTTAGATGGAAGGAGGGAGTGGTGGGGGAAGATGGTGCACCATAAATATTTCAAGGAGTGAATAAAGGAGGTTCACAAGTCTTGTCTCCTGTGAGAGACAAAGAAGCGTTTCTTGTAGTGGAGAAGATGACGAAAGGTGGCATTAATGTTGGGGAAGTAGGGGTGAGCATAGTTAAGTGCGTAACGAATTTGATCTTGTCCAAGGAGATTTTAGAGCCATAAAGCATCAATCGATATCAATATCTAATGTCCCCATTTTTATTCTTCTTCATAGTACAACCAGGGTGGATTTCCAGGGCAGGGGATGGCCAGCTCAGTGGAGCAGGTTTATGTCACTAGGGGTTCCGATGGAGTTTTGAGGAGTTTTTCTCGGATCTGATGGCATTCATTTGGCATATTTCATCATTTGCACAGTCTGCCTTTCGTTCCGTCACATTTCGACAACTTTTAAAAATACACATTAGTATGGGGCCTAAATTAATTATGCTCAAGGTGGCATTCCGAGGAGATTAATTGATGGAACACCTCAGTGTAATAGCTCATTGGAACCAGAACAAGAAGATCTACAAGATGGGATGTTGAAAAGTGACTTCTAGTGGCCGAAGGGAGTATGGTGGGTGATTTGCCATTTTTCTTAATTAAAAATGACTTTAATTAGTCATTTAATTAACGAAAAATAATTAATTAGAGGAAATGGGCCAAAAGTGAATTAAGCAAAATAATATAAAATAAAAAGGTCACTAAAGATAAAGTTAATGGAGGAGCTTAATAATAAGAAAATAATAAAATAAGATGCTTCTAGAGGCTTGGAGATTTATTTATCGGATCTATAAAAGATGAGGAAAAGGTCATTTGGAGACATCTTGGATTTGTGTATTGTTTCTTGTATGAGATGTTGAGAACTCGGTTCTCTACTCCAGCAGTAGCCCTAGGACGGAAACCCTCGGGTGATTCAGTGAGAGTGGGTGAGCACCCATCTCTTCCCTTGGTGGATCCATTCAGGGTTCATAGGTTGCAGTTTATTGATTTTCAACTTGTTTTAGAGGCCAATTGTGACATTATTGTAGATCTATTTGAGGCCAATTTATCTCAGCTATATGGGTTGTATGTGCATGTAAACCCCATTTTATCTAATATAATAAAGCTGAGTATTTTCCTGTTCATTGTGTTATGGGATTGCAGTGCTCTATTTGTTTATTTTTACATGGCAATCTTCTGTTAAATGCATGATAATTTTCTTCATTTTGGGCATTACACAACATGATGGGTGCATGAACCATAAGAGTATTAGAGTGAGCCATTTTCAATGTTCAAGCCGTCAAAATACTTTAGACAAGCATCATCTTCAAATGTCTTACTAGCTTATGATTGTACACAAGTTAAGAAGCTTAAGTATGGGAGGGTTATCACATGCCCTTATTAGGTGCTTCCAACCCTAAGGGGGGGAACAATTCCTAGGCTGACCCTTTTAGAAGATAAGTGTATGTGATAGGTGTTATGGACTGGGGTTTACTTCATGAATGGTGTCATAACCTTATGCTAGTTTATATCAAACCACTTTCTATTAGCACCTTTGTAGAGGGAACGCTTAGTTGCTTTAGTTACCTTCCATGGCCTTTGTTTTTCCAAGTCTCTTGACCTTTTTTTTTTCTTTACATGGTTTTTTTAACAAGCATAAATGATTATTATGTAATAATGAGATAACCCGTTTTAGTGATGAACAATTTATTACTTCATTGGGGCTGGGATGTTCTTAGAGAGTTCCTTTTATTTTGATAGGCATGATATGCATGGATACTCTTGAGGACGAGTAGCTATATAAAAGGTGTTGTCGCACAGAATGTCTAGGCACAGCGACAATGACTTAGATCTGGGCCTGTCACTTGATCCCCAATCTCTTCGTTTAAGTTGTCTCCCTACAGCAGGCTAAGGGGGCTAGACCCTACAAAATTGGAATGAAGGAGAACTAGTTGGAAACCATCCAGTTCGGGAGACACAGTGAAGCGACCAAGTACTTGATTTAGAATTAGCAAGATTTATAGGATTTGATTAGTTTTTAAGCAATTGATGCCAGTGCCTTATGGAGTCAACTATTTTGCTAGGAAATTTAGGACCAAGTAATTGATTTGCAACTGTTGCTTGGATGAATGACTATGTTATATGAATTGTAGATCCTAAAACTAATATGAGATATAAGAATCTTGGTTAATTTTAGTTAAATGCCTATCTAAGTTTTAACCCTTCGATGCTTTCTATATTGAGCTTGATTTCGTGGTAATTGGCAGAAAGAAGATAAGGTGAAACACACTAAGGTGTGATTAAAGATACCTCTCCTGAAAATCCAACATACTCGGTGCCTCCAACGCTGCAGAGAGCTGTGGCTCTGACGACTGCAAGGTCACTGTTTTAAGTACTATTAAAAGCACGCTTCTCAGGCAAAGATGGATGGATACCTCTCTCTATCAACTAAGCTTATGGTTGGAAGTAAACTTTGTTTATGCAAAATTAACTTATATGCAAATGCACCAGATGATGAGAAGAAGTTAGACCCGAGAATTAGAAACACTTGTGTCGCAAAAGCCCTTAATCACCAAAATAAAATGTTCGCTTTATTGGATGAAGACTTAAAAATAAACCTCTGAAAATATTACAATTAAACCACAAGCTTATTTCAATTTTTTTTTGATACAATTATAGCTCAAAGAGAAAAAAAACTTCTTTGCAATCAATGTCAACAGATGCTCAAAAAATACTCAATTTATGAAACAGAAGATATGCATTTTATCACAATTCCATGACATAGTACTTAATTTTCAGAAAATTAGTTTTTAAGACAACAGTAAGAAAAACTTTATGACAACAACAATATGACAATGAAAACAGTAAGCTATCAATGATATCTTTATGCCAAAAATTTATTGAAAAGTTTTCAAACTTGCTCACATGAATTATCAAAAATTTTCAGCCTGTTATGATGTGATTTCCAGAATTATATCATATCTGATATACTTATTATAGCCAACAATTAAAACATGAAATAAGCCTAATGATGGATGCCCAACTCAAGAAATTAATTCCTTAATGTATTAGACAACTTAGGAATTGATTTTAGGATAACCCACATGAAATTTTGCCACTGTTATATTTCAAACTTCAGAAACAGAATTATTCAGAGATAGCAGTCACCCAAAATGTAGATCTAGGCCAAATTTTTGATACACATCAAATATAAATGACTTATTAATGTATTTAACCAATTCTTTAGTTTATTTCAAATTACTTAGATGTGTTTTTCACCACTATTAGAAAAGTATATGACTGTTGTAGCAAATAGTGAGGAAAAAGATGGTTTAGAGATCAAACCCTTAGGCCCTAGGCATTGAAGATCACTTGCCCAAGTTGCCAAACAAAAATTCAATACCTGAAACACAAATTTTTACCACATTTTCTGCAAAACCCACCAATGGATAGCTTTAGAAAATTAAATATTCAAATCAGAAATGGAGCAAGGGGAATCTAGGGAAAATGAGAGCTAGCACAGGGCCAATAAAACTAGCGTTGGGCTAGGAGAAGGCAAATCCGGGCTTAGGAGCCCCAAAACTTGAAACCCTTGTTCTGAAAAATTATTTTGCTTCAGATCTTCAGATTTATTGCAAAATCTTTAATCGCTGGCCTTGCAAACAAATTTGGGACAAGATATTTCCCTCCATGGCTTAGATCTGTCTCAAAACCCCTAGATCTGCTTGAAAAAATCCCAGATCTGAAGATTTACTTGGCTGATTTCCGAGATCTATTCCTGCAAACAATCTTTGTGCCCAGATCTTGCCCTCCAGGGTCTAGATCTAGCTCAGATTTGAAGATTTACTTGGTTGATTTCTCAGATCTATTTCTGCACACAATCTTTGAGCCCAGATCTTGCCCTTCAGGGTCTAGATTTAGCTCAAATCTGAAGATTTTCTTGGTTGATTTCTCAAGTTCTATTCTTACACAAGTGAAAAGAGAAAAACCCAATACCCAATATATACAGAACTAGAGAAAATTCCAAAAATCGAAGTATTAAAATTCAAAATTATGTTACAAATTTTTAGATCTAGACAAGTAAATAACAGATTTATACAAATAATTTACAGATCTATCAAATCTAAGGAATATGAGTCCAACTCCACTCCCAGGTTTGATAATCTAAGGCTCTTAATAGCCAGATCTATCAAAATTTCTACAAAATATTTAAAAGATTTTGAAATTTTAGAGAGGTACTAGCCCAAAAGCACCCTACAGAAAAAGATCATCTTTAGATAAATCCTAAGGCTTATATGAAGTAGGCTCTTCAGAAAATATGTGTTGAGATTTGGCTGGTCCAACTGAAGACTATCCCCAAACGTTCAATGAGAACCTAAAAGATCTTCTGCAAACACTAGATCAACCATCAAATCAAGTAGAGAAATAGAACAACAATAAAATTATGAAGAAATAGAGATACCTGCTACTTCAATCAAAATTAAAAATGTTACCATAGATCCAACAAACTGAGTAAGGTACCTGTATTCAGATTATTCTAAGAGAGCTATTGATTGACAATTTTCACATAATATTAAGCAGAAAGTAAAACAATGTTACCATAAATTCATGAAGAGGAACACTACAACACGTTGAAACCCCAAAGACTTTTGCATTAATTCGAAAGATTATACAAGAGAGCTTGAAAGCTTAGTACACGATTCAAAGATTGGATTAACTGACTGACAAATGACCTCCTATTTAAAGATAAATTCTCCAATGGCTAGTTCGAGTGATCCTCGTCAAAGCAATCTCAACTGTTGATGATGATCAAAATTTCTTTTAATCTCATCTATTGAAATTTTCATTTTTTGAAGAAATTCGAAATTTTCAATTAAATGCATTTTAATTAATTCAAAAATTAAATTTTTGATTTAATTTCCTCAAAATTTTGACTTTGACTTAATCCCAGGGACCAAAGGCTTAAAATTTACCAAAATAATTAGTTTACCTTAGTATTTGGACCTCTTAAAATTTAATTTTTAAGGACCGACGAATTTTGCCTTCGGAGAATTTAAATTTACCCAGAACCTAGAATTAATTAACTTTTTGGCTTATGATTTATTTAATTTTGGCCAGAAAATTTAATTAATTAACCTATGAGGGGATAATTTTTTTTTCCAACCCTCAAGACACTTTACATCATGATTTTTACATTTTTTACGTTTCAAGAGGGAAAACCCATTTGCAAAAGACCCTCACAGACTACCCGATTCTGCGACACAAATATAATCCAGCAAACCAAACAATTTGTAATAAAATAACCTAACGAAATAGTTAGGACTATTCCCAAATCACTTTTACATAGACTTGATCTAGAACACTAGGACTCCCCTAAGATCCTAGTGACAAAATCCATTCCGAATTTGGGGTAATGCTGAAGGAAAACTCTGATCGACCATCTGAGAATGGATCGGTAAGACAAAAGACCTCCCGGAATGTAGATTGTCACCAAAAAAGTAGGTTTACCCAGGGAATTACATACACGACACAAATATGTTGAGATTATTTACATTATACACATGCAAAATTGGTTTACATTATAAGATGATGATCAAGCTGATGATGATAGTTGGATGACACGAACACATTGATCAGGCGCTATCCCTTTTGCGAAAAAAGGGCGTGTACTGCTATGGGTCGTTGACAGGTAGTGGTCAACATCTGGCTCTACTTGGGGACACATTGTTGCACTGGAGTAATGTGAGAATCTAGAATCCGCATCCACGCAACACACAATATAACATAAGTAGCGTCCATCCAAAATATCATCATATAACGTTAAGCACAAGAAATATATGATATAAGCTCTTCATTTATTAACTATTCTAATAACATGGAAAACATAAATCTAACTACAAAATGAAATACTGGAATAACAAGGCATAATGTTAGAAATATAATACAAAGATACCCCATGGCATTAGATGCGTTCAATATAGTGCATACTAAGCATTTGCCTACTTTCAAGCAAATCTGTCGGCTGTTTCTCGGATGTGCCTTGTTCAATTCTGCATAAGGTAGGATTTTGCCTATCTGAAAATGAAGCTGTTTGCCATCATCTGATGCATCAAATCCCTTTCTCATCCTCTTTCTCTTGCGCTTTTTCTTTGTGGTAGGCTATATGACTGATGTTGTGGAACATTTTGCTTCAAAACTCTCAGATGAAGTATGTAAGATATGCGCGACATGTCTTTCTTCATTTTGCATCTGCTCTGTCAAGAATGATGGATCAGTCGCACAGGTGTCATGAGTAATAACATGACCTTTTTTAATTTCTTCTTTGATCATGTCATTCTTAGTTAAATCTTCGTTAATGGAGTTAGCCTCTTTCTTGGGATATTCACAACAAGATGGGACTTGTGATTTCCTCTCTTCCAGCCTCTTATGTAGTGAACCCATTTCTCTGTCATGTCTTACTATTAACTTCGCTTGATTGAGTTCAGTTTTCACGAATCTTTCTTGCAGAGTGACATGATTAGCTTGCATAGCCTTTATTTGATTCTGAATAATGGACATTTGATTAGAATGATTAACTTCCATTATTTTTAATCTGTTTTCGATGATATGTATTCCATCTGTATTTATGACACATGGTACCTACTTTTCTTCTATGGCCAATAATCTATTCTGAAGAGATATTTGACCAACTTCCATGTCCTTTATAATTTTATCATTCTTTTCTTTCATGCCCATGAAACAGTTTTGCATATAGTTTATCTCTTTCTTATGATTTGCTTGCATGGTAGCTAACTGATTATTATAATCAAATCTCATGATGGTCATTTTTTCATCCATAGTTGACAATTTGTTTTGAATCGAACTTATTTCTTCTTGATAACTTGCTTCCATGGCAATCACTTGATTTGAATGATTGAATTCCATGATCGTCATCTCTTCCTCTAGGACTAATAACTTGCTTTGCATAGAATTAATTTCCCTGTCATGATTAGTTTTCATGGTTTCCATTTCCTTATTGTGCTGACTCTGCATGTCGGTTACGTGATCAGAGTGTTTAATTTTCATGATTTCCATCTCCTTATCATGTTTTTCCATGTGGATGTACAAAGTCCTCATATCCTTGACGTAATCCGTTACAATTTTTTTTTTGATTAAGTTCCATATTTTTTACCAGATGCTTTTGACTGAACTGCATGTCTTTAACCAACTGCTTTAGTTCTTCTATAATTTTCTTATCATTTTCCCTTTCATTGTCGACACTGATTTGATAAGTTGTTCTTGCTTTTCCACTATCATGGACTTGTCTTGCAACAATACAAGTGGATGGTGCATTTTGATATGGAGAATTGTCTTGAAATCTTTCATTGACAGTTGGATATTTTACAAGATCACTTTCATTCTGTTGCATAATTTTAGGGGTACAAAGTGAGCTACCTTGATAACCATATCTATCTGAAAAAGCATTGATGATGTCTTGTAAATAAGCGAAAGAATCTTTAGGACAATTATTAAACCAATTCAAAGCATCACCCTCTAAAGAAAAGGCAAATAGACGCATCTTGACATCTTCATGTTTATATTGAGGAGAACTACAATATTTGATTATTGTATGAGTAAACCTGCATAGATGCTTTCTAACAACCACTGAATCACCCCCTGAGAACAAAGGCACTTTACGAATGGCCTCTTCTGGTATATCATGGAGAAAATCAGTAAAATGACATGGGGTAAACGAATCATCCATGATGACTTGCTAGAAGGGATAAGGAGGGACCAAATGAATGCTAGAGAGAGATCCCTGCTCAAGAAAATCAAGAGATCAACAAGAAGTGAGCTTCTATTAGAAATTCCTGTAAGAAATGAAAGAAGTGGAGTTGCCACTTGAACATGAATCTAGCTCTAAGATCCAAAAGGCAAACAATTGGATATAAGGGAGGGTTTCTTGTTTGAGAAATAATGGATGAATAAGTGGAGTCGCCAACCAGACAAGAAATGAACCGATATGTCCAGGTGCTAAAGTTGCAGATGAAACGATTATTGAGATGACGAAAGACAATGTGATGAAAAGATCAAATGACGTCAGGAAATGTTGTGCCTCTTGATAGGCTAATGAATGGTGGAAAAGATGAGACGATTAAAATGATGTCGAAGAAACCAAAGACAAAAAAATTCTATACCGGGTGGTAATGCCAAGAAGTGTTGGCTTTGCTGGCTCGATTGAGAGATGAGAAAGATGAAAGATGAATGTCGTAAAGCCAAGGCCCAATAAATTGGTCCTCGACAATGACGCCAAAAAATGTTGCCATTGCTGGTAAAAATGATAAATATGATATGAGGAGAATGAAAATAAAATGTCGTTGAAGCACCGAGAATAAAATATCCCCGACAACGACACCAAAAAATGTTGGCGTTGCCGGCTAAAATGAATGATAGAAAGATGAAAGATGAGTGTCGAAGAAACCAAGGACAGAATAACTCTATCACCGACAACAACGCCAAAAATGTTGATGTTGCCGTCTCAAATGAAAAGATGAGAAATGAGAAGAATGACAAAGAAATGTTGATGAAATGCCGAGAATAAAATATCCCCGGCAACGACGCCAAAAAATGTTGTGCCACTTGACGGGCTAATGAATGGCGGAAATGATGACATGATTAAAACGATGTCGAGGAAACCAAGGACAGAAAAACTCTATCCCCGGCAACAGCGCCAAAAAATGTTGGCATTGCCGGTAAAAATGCTAAAGATGATATGAGGAGAATGAAGATAAATGTCGTTGAAGCGCTGAAAATAAAATATTCCCGGCAATGACAACAAGAAATGTTCGCACAGAATGAACTGGCACCGCAACGACAACTCAGATCGGGGGATGTCACCCTGATCCCCAATCTCTCCGTTTAAGCTGTCTCCCTACGGCAGGCTAAGAGGGGTAGACCCTACGAAAATGGAATGAAGGAGAACCAGTTGAAAACCAACGAGTTCGGGTGACACAGTGAAGCGACCAAGTGCTTGATTTAGATTTAACAAGATTTATAGGATTTGATTAGATTTTAAGCAATTGATGCCAGTGCTTTATGGAGTCAACTATATTGCTAGGAAATTTAGGACCAAGTAATTGATTTGCAACTGCTGCTTGGATGAATGACTATGTTATATGAAGTGTAGATCCTAAAGTTAATATGAGATGCAAGAATCTTGGTTAATTTTAGTTAAATGCCTATCTAAGTTTTAACCCTTTGATCCTTTCTATATTGAGTCTGATTTCGTAATAATTGCAGAAAGAAGATAAGGTGAAACACACTAAGGTGTGATTAATGATAACTCTCCTGAAAATCTAACATGCCCGGTGCCTCTAGTGTTATAAATCGTTGTGGCTCTAACGACTGCAAGGTCATTGTTTTAAGTACTATTAAAAGTAGACTTCTCAAGCAAAGATGGAAGATTTATATGAAATGCACCAGATGATGAGAAGAAGTTAGATCCGAGGATTAGAAACACTTATGTCACAAAAGCCCTTAATCACCAAAATAAAATGTTCACTTTATTGGATGAAGACTTAAAAATAAACCCCTAAAAATATTAAAATTAAACCACAACCTTATTTCAAATCTTTTTTGATACAATTATAGCTGAAAGAGAACAAAAACTTCTTTGCAATCAATGTGAACAGATGTTCAAAAAATACTCAGTTTATGAAACAAAAGATATACATTTTATCACTATTCCATGACAGAGTACTTAGTTTTTAGAAAATTAGTTTTTAGGACAACAGTAAGAAAAGCTTTATGACAACAACAATATGACAATGAAAACAATAAGCTACCAATGATATCTTTATGCCAAAAATTTACTGAAAAGTTTCGAAACTTGCCCACATGAATTATCAAAATTTTTCAGCCTGTTATGATGTGATTTCCAGAATTATATCAAATCTGATATACTTATTACACCCAACAATTAAAACATGAAATAAGCTTAATGATGAATGCCCAACTCAAGAAATTAATTCCTTAATGTATTAGACAACTTAGGAACTGATTTTAGGCTAACCCACATGAAATTTTGCCACTGTTATATTTCAGATTTTAGAAACAGAATTATTCAGAGATAACAACCACCCAAAATGTAGATCTAGGCCAAATTCTTGATACACATCAAACATAAATTACTTATTAATATATTTAGCAATTTTTTTAGTTTATTTCAAACTACTTAGATGTGTTTTTTATCACTATTAGAAAGATATTTGACTGCTGTAGCAAACAGTGAGGAAAAATATGGTTTAGAGATCAAACCCTTAGGCCATAGGCATTGAAGATCCCTTGCCCAAGTTGCCAAAAAAAATTCAATACTTGAAACACAATTTTTTACCAATTTTTCTGCAAAAACCCACCAATGATTAGCTTCAAAAAATTAAATATTCAAATCAGAAATGGAGCAAGGGAAATCTATGGCAAATGAAAGTTAGCACAGGGCCAATAAAACTAGCGTTGGGCTAGGAAAAGGCAGATCCGGGCTAAGGTGCCCCAAAACTTGAGACCCTTATTCTGAAAAAATTATTTTGCTTCTATTCTTCAGATTTATTGCAAAAATCTTTAATGGCTCGCCTTGCAAACAAATTTGGGACAAGATATTTCCCTCTAGGGCCTAGATCTGTCTCAAAACCCCCAGATCTGCTTGAAAAAATCCCAAATCCAAGATTTACTTGGCTGATTTCCCAGATCTATTCCTACAAACAATCTTTGAGCCCAGACCTTGCCCTCCAAAGTCTAGATCTAGCTCAAATCTGAAGATTTTCTTGGCTGATTTCTCAGATTTATTCCTACACATAATCTTTGAGCCCAGATCTTGCTCTCCACGGTCTAGATCTAGCTTAAATCTGAAGATTTTCTTGGCTGATTTCTCAGACCTATTCCTACACAAGTGAAAAGAGAAAAACCCAATAGCTAATATGTACAACTAGAGAAAATTCGAAAAACCCAAGTGTTAAAATTCAAAAGTATGTTACAAATTTTCATATCTACACAAGTAAATAATAGATCTATACAAATAATTTACAGATCTATTAGATTTTAGGAGTATAAGTCCAACACCGCTCCCAGATCTGATAATCTAAGGCTCTTAATAGCCAAATCTGTTAAAATTTCCACAAAATATTTAAAAGATTTTGAAATTTTAGAGAGATACTAGCTCAAAAACACCCTGCAAAAAAATATTATCGTTAGATAAATCCCGAGGCTTATATGAAGTAGGCTCTTCAGAAAATATGTGTTGAGAGTTGGCTGGTCTAATCGAAGACTATCCCCAAACACTCAATGAGAACCCGAGAGATCTTCTACAGACACTAGATCAACCATCAAATCAAATAAAGAACTAGAACAACAATACAATTATGAAGAAATAGAGATACCTGCTACTTCAATCAAAATTAAAAATGTTACTCTAGATCCAACAAACTGAATAAGCTACGTGCATTCAGATTATTCTAAGAGAGCTATTGATTGACAATTTTCACGTAATATTAAGCAGAAATTAAAAGAATGTTACCATAAAGTCATGAAGAGGAACACTACAACACGTTGAAACCCCAAACGCTTTTGCATTAATTCAAAAAAGTATACAAGAAAGCTTGAGAGCTTAGTACACGATTCAAGGATCGGATTAACTGACTGACAAATGACTTCCTATTTAAAGATAAATCTTCCAATGGCTAGTTCAAGTGATCATTGTCAAAGCAATCTTGATCTTTGATGAGGATCAAAATTTCTTTTAATCTCATCTAGCGAAATTTTAAATTCTTGAGGAAATTCGAATTTTTCAATTAAATGCATTTTAATTAATACAAAAATGAAATTTTTGAATTAATTTCATCAAAATTTTGACTTTGACTAAACCCCAGGGACTAAAGGCTTAAAATTTAGCAAAATAATTAATTTACCTTAGTTCCTGAAGCTCTTAAAATTTATTTTTTAAGGGCCGACGAATTTTGCCTTCGAAGAATTTAAATTTACTTAGCACTTAAAATTAATTAAATTTATGGCTTAGGATTTAATTAATTTTGGCTAGAAAATTTAATTAATTAACCTATGAGCGGATAAATTATTCTTCCAACCCTCAAGACACTTTACATCATGATTTTTACATTTTTTACATTTCAACGGGGAAAAGCCATTTGCAAAAGACCCTCACAGACTACCCAATTCTGCAACACAAATATAATCAAATAGACTAAGCAATTTGTAATAAAATAACCTAACCAAATAGTTAGGACTATTTCCAAATCATTTTTACATAGACTCGATCTAGAACATTAGGACTCCCCTAAGATCCCAGTGACAAAATCCATTCTGACTTTGGGGTAAGGTTGAAGGAAAACTCTGTCGTCCATTTGAGAATGGATCAGTGAGATAAAAAACCTCCAGGAATGTAGATCGTCACCAGAAAAGTAGATTTACCCAAGTAATTATAGACACGACACAGATCTGCTGAGATTATTTACATTATACACATGCAGAATGGGTTTACATTATAAGATGATGATCAAGCTGATGATGATAGCTGGACGACATGAACACATCGATCAAGCACTATCCCTTTTGCGAAAAAAGGGGGTGTACTGCTATGGGTTGTTGACACGTAGTGGTGAACAAAAGGGATAGAGCTCAAGCAATAATTTGGCTTTATCTTGTTGTTCATCCCTTGCCATTCTTTTGCATTTTCATATTTGGCTTATGCTTTTCCTTTTCTTGCAGCTAGATCTCGAGTATATACATCCCCTTCTTCTAATATGAGATGGTCAGTAGGGAATCAACATGAGTGTTGACAACAACCAATCAAAAGATGGGATAAGGGGGTAAGGGGAATGGTGCCAAGTGTAAGTATGGTTATTACAAAATGCTACCATCATTAGACCCTCATTTTTGTGCCACTCTTGGATAGTGAACGGAAGACCCCAAGGAAGGTCACATTGAATTGGGGCACATGATAACTGCCAAGGTGAAGTAAGGGAACAAATATACAACCAGTAGTGGTTTATCTTTCAATTCAAGTTGTGATCGATACTAGAATGCCTTTAAACATTAAATGAAAATACTTGAATGTAAAAATGGTTAATGTACCTTACAATAGATGACCCACCTTCATCGGATGAGTAAGTTAGATGAATAAATGCACTGACTGGAAAGTAGATGAGAGACGTTTCAGGTTGGCTATCTGTGGATCATGGTAGGGCTGCTTGCTGACAAATTGCATCATAGGAGAAAATTTTTCTCCTAGGGTTATCCATACATGTGGGTGGGTAACAGGGACCATTTGGGACACATAACCAATTGAGCTTAATGAATTTGAGTAGTCTTGTTTACAGTAATAAATTGATACCATGCACATTTATGTGATGCTGAGCAAACAGAGTTCTTCAAATAGTTGAGAACACTATTATTTCCTATCTTTGTTTTTGATCATTACTCTATGGGATAGCTAACACATAATATCTGTTCTTTTATTTTTGAAGGGGGCCCGACTGGTGAATCGCATACAGCATTGGATTTGAGCATCCAATATTGGACAAGCAGAGGGTGGGCTTTTGCTGATGTCAACTATGGAGGAAGCACTGGTACTTTCTTCTTGTCATTTTTGGTCATTAAAATGTCTTATTACATAAATAGCTTTCTAGTAGATCAACTATTTACCATCAAAATATACAGATCTTTAATAACACACTCACCAAGGCATGTGCAATGTACACACATTCCAACTCCCTGTAGACTTTCCCTCACCTGCAGATTACTTACCCATGATTTATTATTTTTGGTTGAACATCAAGAAAATTAAATAAGCTTAAAATATAAATTTCTAGATCGGTTATTGGATATTCCATTTAATTTTCCTTCACATCATTATTAAATAATATTGTAAAGGGTTGGAAGGTGAATATAAAGGCATTTTGTAGTAGCTTATTGGAAGCTAAGTCTAACTGACTGTATGGAATTATACAGATAAAGGTATAGAATATTGAGGACTTTGTTTTCATCTAAGAAAAAATGTTGAAATACATGATGCCACAATCTAGTGCTAAGAGTTGGTCTCAGGAAAAGTTCAAGCACATATGAAGTACGGAATCAGATATCAAATTTGGTGATTAGAAATGTGTTGCATATAGAACTAATATTTCATCGATTCTGTTACAAAGACTAATATTATTTCACAGAGATGTCTAGAACAGTTGTCATCACATTGTCAAAACTTACAAGAACAATAAATTATGTATCATTAGGACATAGTACAGGTATGCAAAGCTTGGGAATCAGTGACGATAATGAAACCATTCTGTCACTGCTTGTGCCTAGCTGTAATGCTGATACATTTTGTTCTTTATTTGTTATTAAAAATATGAGTTTTTTTTAATTATTGACCCAACACAAGGTAAACTGGTAAATAATAACAATTTATTTAAAATAACTTGATGGTTAGCTGGCATAACTATTTAACATAACATGAAGCTGATCGACATATCACAACTAAACACTGTAATCTGGCATGTTAATTAAGATTTGTGCCCATCTGTATTCATTATTATTATCTGTGAGATTTTTCTTTGATATTCTTCAAATTAGATAAGATAACTATATTAATGTCCGGTGAGTGACCAAGAAAGGAGGTCAGTGGGACTCAACAGTGGTTTGTTCCTCTATATTTCTACTAAAAACCATCTTCACCGAGATGTGGAATAGTGTTGGTGTGGGAGATATTGCAGTAAGAGGGGACTATATCTTCACTATATGGGCTACGTTCAACATTTATGGGGTTAATTCTGCTGCAATGCCATTCGTTCAAGGATTCTTGTTTAGATTAAGGAGAGATGTTGTGTATAGGACCATCCATATATTGAGTTGGGAATCCATAAATCTTTACACTTTTGTATCTTGTCCAAGGCCAACATATATTTGAGTTGGGTATGCATATTGTGAGGCCAAGGAATGACTCCCAAATGTACATTTGCATTAAATTAAACATGATTATATAACATGAGGAGGTGTGACCTTTGGGATTCATATGCCAAGGTCGCTTCCTATTCTAACTCTTCATTTTCCTTAATTTACATATTTACAATTTTTTCACCCAATCCCTGAGGATTAGGTGTCTAACATACCCCACCTTAATCTGAAGGGGTGTTTGTGAGTCCAAGCATCATTTTGAATCTTTCAAACGTTTTTATTTTCAAGTGCTTTGGGGAAGATGTCTGCAATTTGCTTATTTGTGGAACAATGTCGTAGATGAATAGTCTTGGCCTCTATATGATGTCAAATCAAATGATACTGTGTTGATATGTTTGGTTCGATCATGGAATTTGAGATTCTTGGCCAACTTAATTTTAGAAGTATTGTCAATAAGAAGGAGAGTAGAGTTAACTTGTTCTTCCTGGAAATCTTCAAGAACTTTCCCGAGCCACACAATCTCCTTTGTGTTTTCTGCGACTGCCACATATCTTGCCTTTGTTGTGGAATCTGCTGGAACTGACTGTTTGCGTGACCTCCATGAGATAGCTCTTGATCCAAGACTCATACCCTGGAGTAGACACTCCATTTTCCTTATCTCCATCAAAATTTGAAACAAAATATCCAATTAGGTTGAAGTCATCCACCTGTGAATATTTGGGTCCAAAGTTTTGAGTTTCTTGCAAGTACTTTAGAAGTCTTTTTGTAATAGACAAATGTCTTTCACAAAGATTTTGCATAAACCTGGAAAGGATATCAATAGCAAATGAAATATCTAGTCTTGTAGTGGTGACTCGTGAGGTAGATAAGACTTCCTACAAGTTGTCTATACTTAGTTGCATCCTCAAATTCATTTCCTTCTTTAGATGTGAGCTTCAGATTTTGTTCCATTGGCGTGGACAAAGGATTGCATTCAACCATGCCAAACTTGTTCAACAATTATTCAATGTACTTATTTTGAGAGATGAATATATACCTTGGATGTTGGGTCACTTTGATGCCTAAGTAGCAGTGAAAGTGTCCCAAATCTGTCATCTCAAATCCTTTCTTCAACTCTTTCTTTATGGATGCAATATACTTTTCATTGTTCCCTATTATCAATAGATTATCTACATATACTACAAGATAACCAATAGCTTTGCCAACTTTCTTGACAAATAAAGTTGCATCATCAAAATTAAAATGTTTGAAATTTAATTTCAGAAGATGCTTAGTCAATTTTTCATACCACGCTCGTCATGCTTGTTTTAGGCTATATAAGGATTTGATGAGTTTGCATACTTTCTGTTCTTGTCCTTCCACAACAAAGCCTTCTAGTTGATTCATGAAGACACGTTCTTTCAAATATCCATTCAAGAAAGCAATCTTCACATCCGTAGGATGGACTTTCCATCCATTCCATGCTGCCAAGGCAAAGAGAGTCTGAATGGTGGCCCATTTTGCTGTGGGGGCAAAGGTCTTTTCATAATCAACACCTTCTCTCTGTGCAAATCCTTTTGTCGTGAGCCTTGCTTTGTGCTTGTCAAGTGAACCATTTGATTTATACTTATTCTTGTAGGCCCACTTGTAGCCAATTGGTTTGTTTCCAAATGGAGGGTCCACCAACTTCCATGTCCCATTCTTTATGAGAGAATCATACTCCTGCATTGTTTCTTTCCATTCATTATGAGAAGCAACTTCTTTAAAGGAAGTTTTCAAAATTAGTAGACTAAATTCAATTCACAATCATATGAAACATCCATATCATCGACTGAATTAGAATCATCTACATCACCTCCATTTTCTGGTGGAAATTATAGTTCCTCTCTTTTCGACGTCATTAGGGTGAACACTTTCAATTGTTTTGGTAAGCCATTTAGGGGGGACTTTTTGAGATGGTCGAGGTTTCTCTATTGATTGAGATGGGGTTGCATCAAAATTTAGCCTTCCAACCCTCTCAATCACATCACTTAAAGGGTCTTCCTGATTTGAAGGAGTGGTCAGAACTTTATGAGGGGGAGATAGTGCTTCAGAAGGAGATTCCATAGATTGATCCAAGATAGGGATCCCCCCTTCAAGATGTGGAATCTCATTATCAAATTCATGATAAGTTTTGGCATGAATGAATCTTTTGAAATCATCAAGCTGTCACTCAACAATATTGTTAGTCTTGGAAGATTCAAGAAAAATAACATCTCCAAAAAATATAAACTTCTTATTTACCTCATCATAGAGATGATATGCTTTGGTGGTATCTGAATACCCCAAGAGGATGCACTTTCGACTCCTTGCATCAAGCTTGCTTCTTTGTTCCTTAAGAATCATGACATAATAGGTGGAACCAAAAATCCTTAGATGCCTTATCGAAGAAATGTGGCCATACCACATTTCATAAAGAGTCTTGTTTTCTGGACATCTGTTTTTGATATATATTGCACATAGAACTGAATCAACCCAAAACATCAACTTTACATTTTTAAAGAACATCATTGAGCGATCCATATTCATTCTTTCAGCTACACCATTTTGTTGGGGATTGTAAGGAACAATAGTTTGATGTTGAATCCCATGTTGGAAAAGATAGTTTTCAAATTCATTAGAAGTATATTATTTTCCATTATCAGTACGAAGAGAGCTAATATGTGATTGTGAATCATTTTCAATCCGTGCATGAAAATTTCTAAAAGCTTCAAAAGCTTTTGATTTACTTTTCAACAAGTATGGCCAACACCTCCTGGTGCAATCATCATATATTTATTTCCATTTGCAGAAGGAATAGGCATAGGGCCACACAAATAAGAACGAATTAATGCAAGATTTCTATGTCCTTTGGACGCAAAATCATGAAATGATTGTTTGCTATGTTTTCGTAGGATACAAGCATCACATTGCTTCAGTTTCCTTGGAATAGTTGGCAAACCAGAAACACTATTCCTTTTAAACTAATGACGACTGTCATAATTAAGATGTCCAAATCTTGCATGCCATAGAACACTGGATGGCATTGTACCTTCATTGTACTACTAACTGCATGCAGAGTTTTGTGCACGAGTAGATGTTCATTGCAATTTCAACAGTCTTTCCTCCTCTATTCCAATCATCACAACTATGTTTTCTGATGCTTTTCATATCTCAACTTTTCCATCAAACTTATGAATGGAGTATCGTTGTTGGTGAATGTGAACAAGGGACAACAAGTTTCTCCACAGTTTTGGAAGGTAGAGTACATAAGTAGAACAAAGTCAAGAAGTCCAAGTAGTTTAAGCTTGATGGTGCCAAGTCCAGATGGCTTGAGACTTGACTTGTCTGCAAATTAAATTGTTCCATCTACATTGTCATTGAGGTCTTCAAAGAAGTCTTTTCAAAAGGTCATATGGTATGTTGCACCTATATCAAGCAACCATGTATCTTTCCAAAAAGCAAATGAAGTATGAAACAAATCTTTAGTTACTCTGATATTGCAATGGGAAACGATGGGATGAGCAGATTTAGGTGCTTTACTTTTCATTGGATTTTGTGTTTTACCTTCGTCTTGTTTGCGTTCTTGTTTGATTCTTTCCCAAGGGATTCTGCATGTGGATGCATCATCTCCATTTCTATCACAATGAATGCAATGGAGATCAAAACTTTCTCCTTGATGATGATCACTGCCCCTGTCTCTGTGATTCTTTCTTCCACGTGCTCTTTTACTGCCTTTTCCTTTAGGAGAATCTTATGATTGATTCTTCTCTTTCTATGCAAGGAAAACTGCTTCTTCAGGGGACTAAGAAGCTGTCTTCCTCTTCCCAAAAACTTTATCTTGCTTGCAAACTTCTCCACAAGCGTGTCAAAAATAATGTCCTTGAGTTGGGCACTCGCTTGTAACTTGTAAGGATTCAAGGTAATGAGAGTATGTAGGATAGGCGGCCTTGACAAAGGCTGTGAGAGGAATGCCCATTTTAATTATAGTGGCTTCTACATCATGCATGATGGCTCTATCTTCAAGGCTAGGGCCAAGGGGTCAGCGTCCTTCAACTTGAGGTTGAAGAGCTTAATCATCAACTGAACTGCTTCCAATTATGAGTGCGATTCATACAAATATTTTAACTTCTTTAACGCATCATAAGCATTTGTAATTTAAATAATATGACAACTCACCTCTTCACTTACAAAACCAATAATTAAGGCATAGGCCTGGCTGTCCCTGTTCTCCCAAATGGAGAGCTCCTTATCTAATGTGCGCTTGACAGGGGCATTGCCACCTTTTCCTTCACATATGCCTTTACATAACTCATTAAAGATAAGGGTGTACCTAATCTTTTTGGACCATTCTTGGTAGTTCTCTTTTCCAGTCAGTGCTACTTTGACTATGGAGATGAGAGAATGCATTTTCAACAAAGATCTCTGCTAATACACGTCATACAATGGTAATGGTTCTCGACTGGTGTTAAATATCACATGGTTCCAGTGATTATAAACAATCTTTGCTGCCAATTAGAGAAGGGTCCAGTCTATGTAGATTGTGACAACTTCGACTCCTTTTGCAGTGGATGACACCGATTCTCCTCGCACATGTGAAGGATATGTGGCCCAAAACATATCAAAACTAACTTAGTTTCTTTTCCTCCTTTCTTCACTTGATGATGGGCTTCTTCTATGGTGTTTCTCACACTTCCTTCTCTATTTCAAATGCTTGATCAAATGGTGTTCCAAGTGACGCTGAGTCCCTTCTACATTAGTGATTTGCTTCATGAAATAGGCCGACTTGTGAAAGGGAGTAGGCCGACATGTTTTTCTAGAATGGTCTCTAGCTCTTTTGCAAGGTTGACTGAAAGAGGTACTTGTGACAAGGTCTTGGAGGGTTTATGACACAAATAAATTCTATTTTTACAATATGTAACATGCCTAAATGGGCCTTCAATACATGGCATTGATGTACTAGACTTTATGACTTGATGACTAAACCTAATAGCTCACAATGGGAGCTTCATCTATAAAATTCCTTGAGCATGAAACTCATGACTCAAGCATTACAAAATAATTTTATTTTCTTCTTTACATCAATTATATAAAATCATAACTACACATCATTATGAACACTGAACCTAGTTACATATTTCAACACTCGCTCTTAACTAGGGAGGTATTCATAATCCATACAAGGTACTTGGACATTCTCAATCTCACGATTTCTCATAAGAAGAGTCAGATTGGTAACCCGTCTATTTAGCATCATATCATCCAACATTGTCATATAGCGAGGCCTTGACTAACAACTCTATATCTCCACAAGATTAGAGCACAATGCCGGTGAGACCAGTGATTTATAGACACCCTCATCATTGTCTCTCTCAGAACATACCCTACCCGAGTTCTCTCAGAGTATGTTCCACCAGGACTATTCTTATCTTGGATTTCCATTCCACAAAGAATATTGGTCCTCTACAACTACTCTTATCTTGGATGCCCTACCACATCCTCAAAGAGTATTGGTTGCGAGATGTGTACCCAATCCTCTATTCTATCCTCTATTCCATTGAAGGAATGTACCCATTCCTATAAAAAAGAATTTATCCAAGATCCCTCTTAAGTAGGGACTTGACCAAGCTCCCTCTTGACCAGGGACTTGCTTCTAGAAACTCTTTTGAGGGAGATCATGGGACAACCAACTGCTTGTAGGACTTCCTCTTTTGATGTCATGAACTTTTTCTTTAATATGAAGCAAACTTCTTTGTAGGGCACAGAGCATCCATCACTTTCATTTATGAATCATGTTAGTCATGTCATCCTTCTTTTCATCGGAAAGTGGTCCATTAGTCCATGTCTGGCCTTCCTTCATGCCTTGTTGCCTTCTTCATGTCATATTTCCTTAAGGACCTTTCATCCTGCCACATGAGCATCAGTTGTAGAAGACATCCACAACCCTTCCCTTGGCAGCCTTGCATGAGCCCATCCAAATATTGTTCAAAAATAGAAAATGAACATCAAAATTACCTTTGTGATGGTCTTTCATCATGACATCTTCTTGTTTGCATCAACATCTTGCATACATATCGACACATCTCCATCTCCAAAAGGATATATAATGTCAAGGGTCTCTTTCTTTTTCAGACTTAATATCTTTCCCATGGAGATATCATAGGCAAATCTTTTAGTCCTTGGATGTTGATTGTCTTCTCCATAGTTGCATTTTTCATGATTTCTTCCTTTCTTTCTTCACACATTTCTTTCCATGAACTTCCAATCACAGTTCCTCTAATCTTGTCAACCACCTCAAATTCCATATTAGGACACATTATGTTGATTTCATCTCGTCAATGTGTGAGTCATGCCTACTTGCATCCTTTCAAAGAAGGAGATCCTTTCTGTTCTTGAGGTAGAGCATTCATCCATGGTATCTGCAACCATATGACATGACTCAATTGAATATATGCATGCATACATCATTTCTTCCTTTAGGTCATCTAGATTTTCTTCAATAGCTTCCTTGATTGAAAGAACTCCAATCATCTTCTTGATTTGCTTCTCATCTTATGACATCATACCTTTATTCCATGAATCCCATAGAATTAGAATTTTTTGGTGAAACATTTGCTCCTTTCAATAGGGGAATGTAATGTCCCAAATCCATTAATTTTGGAACAGGGACTTTGATAGAGTCCTCTAGAACCTTCTATTTTATTATTATTTTAATCATGGAGCACTTTTCCTTCTTTTATTTCAATTAAAATATTCTTTTTAATGTGGGAAAATGGTAAATTGACCATCATGTCTCCCCAGGTCACTGAAACTCCCATCTAACCATCCCATCATGTAGGTTTTTTCATTCCGGTTCCAATGAGCTATTACACTAAGGTGTTATGCCATGTATTCCTCCCGGAATGCCACCTTAAGTGTAATTAACTGAGTCAAGCCCACTAATAACTCAGTTTTCTGAAAGTGGTCGGAATGCACCGAAACAAAAGGCAAACTGTGCGGATGACGAAATATACCAAACAAATTTCGTTGGACCTCATAGAAACTCCTCAAAACTCCATCGGGACCCCTAATGACATAACCTGCTCCACGGACCTGACCATCCCCTACCCTGGAAATCCACCCTAGTTGTACTTTGAAGGATAATTAAAATGGGGACATGACATGGACCTTCCAATGAAGATTCCAATAGAGGATCTTGATCATCCTCATCCGGCAAATGCTTCTCTTGAATGATGTATGATGAGATTTTATACTAGATCGCTTTCTTCTTCCCATAAGCACTACTTATGCTTCTAATGAGGTTACCAAGAGCTACATCTTTGTATAGGTGGTTGCCATAGACTTCTATTTCAACTATCTTTCATACCTCTTCTAAGATAATGTCATGAACTCTTGCTTTCAATCGTATGCTTCTATGATGCCATGATGCATCCTATCATGCTTTTTAATACTTCCTACCTTGATAGCTATAAAACAGAACAACTTGAAAACAAATATTTGAAAATAACTAGGCGAGGAACACTATCTCAATCATAGTAGAGATCTTTTACTTCCTCTTTCTTGGATTTCTTATTTTCAGCTTCCTCCACATCTTAAGTGATATGGGATTATTCTCTTCCTCTTTTGATTTTGTCCTTCTTGAGTTTAGGACAATCTCTCTTATAGTGCCCATATTCTTGACATCCATAGCATTGAACCTTTGCCATGTTCCCAAACTTCCTTTTTCTCTTTGCCATAGCAGCGTATGTTTGAGTTTGCTCATTTGATCCTGTTGCACTCATATTTGTCAGAGTTCCGAGGAAGCAAAAGTACAAATTTTTTCAACAAGATCGAATCATCTATTAGTAGTTTATGTGTCATTATAAACCCATTCTGCAAGTTATATAATGTAAATGATGCTAGTAAGACCACGAATGTATGTAACAGCGTAGGTAAGCCTACTATTTTGGCAAAAAGTTTCATCCTAGGAGGTTTTTTGTCTCACTGACTCATCTATGTTTCTAAACATGGCTGGTCGGTAGAGTTTTTCCCTCTAGCCTCACCCCAAAGCTAGGGTGAAATTCTTCGTCAAAATCTTAGGTGAGTCCTAGTGTTCTAGTCAGGTCTAATGTAAAAGTGATTTGATAATAATTTACGTTAGTTGGCTGAATTATTTTATTACAAATCACTTGGTCTACTAGATCACATTGTGTCGCAAATTGGGTATGTGTCTTGAGGGTCTAAGCCAAATGTGTATTCCCCCTTTGAGGGTTGTAATGTAAAATTTTTATGTATTAGAGGGTGGAAAAATATTAATTCTCCTCATGTGTAAATTAATTACTTTTTTTGGCAAAATAAAATTAAATTTTAAGGCAGAAAATTAATTAATTATAGTCAAAATTAATTTTTTTTTATGAAAAGTAGTTCTCCAAGTGGAAAAATTCGTGGGTCCTAAAAGATTTATTTTTTGAAGGTCCTCCACTATGGGAATATTGTATATCTCAAGAAAATTTAGACCCTTGGACCTTGGTGGTTAAGTCAAAGTCAATTTTTTTAGGAAATTAGCTCAAAATAATTAATTTTGAGCTAATAAATATTGAATTAAATGATAAATTCGAAAATTCCTCAAAAATAAAAAATCAACGGCTGAGATTAAAAAGATAATAAATATTTTTCGATGGCCGAGATTATTTTGACAAAAATCAAAGAAACTAACCATTATTTTTCCACTTGTAAGATTTAACTATAAATTAGAGAGTCATTTGAGTTTTCAGCATGGTGATCCCTGGCTAAAAATTGCTGCTGAAGCTTTCATGTAAACTATTGTCCTGCTGGGAACTATTTTTCCTATCATAATAAAAGCTTTGGGGTGCAATTTCAAGGTGTTCCATGCTCATGATTTGTGGTATGTACTAACTATGGGATTTCTTATGTTGTTTTGAATATTAGTAAGATCTGTTTTCATTGGATGGAGATAAAATCATGCTATTGATAGTTTTGGGCTAATCTTAGGTGGTTTGATTCCCCATATGATTAGTAGATTGTCTTGAGATAAACACATAGTGTTTGTAGGTACTTCATTCCTTGGTCTCCAAGTTCACAAACTTGGGCAGAAATTATTTTGCTTGGATCCGAAACATCTGTGTGGTGGATTTAATTTTCGTTGAGGCTATAGTGTGCATTGAGTTTCTGAAGTATTTTTAACCATTCATGAAGGAAAAGCTCAATAAAAAAAGGTTATTTCTAAATTTTTTTATTTCAAAACCCTTGTATATTTGTAAACTTTGTGAATAGATTTGTAAATTATTTTTGCTAAATGGGGTTTGGGGTTTTTGAGATTTTGTATATATTTAGGGTTTTGAAATTGAAATTGAAATTTTTTATATTGGGTATTTGGGTTTCTATTCTAAATTTGTTTTAGAATTGAGGAAGAAATTGGTATTGGACACCTTAGAAACCCTAGACGTCTAGGGTTTTCCGGCTATTTTTGCAGGTTGTTTATTTTCAAATCGGGGAAGAAACCCATTTTCTGAAGGCCTTAGCCCTTACCCAACCTAAAAGCCTAGTGTTTGAGACCTATTTTGTAAGAATTAAGAAGAACAATAAGCCCTACAAGGGCTAGATCTCATTGCAAACAAGGGTTTCTTCAAGAGATTGACATTATATCTCTAACAATTTGTTTTGCAGTGATTTTGGGTCAACATTGTCTTTTCAGGTGGTCATCTTAATTGGAAGTTTTCCAAGCTATCTACAAGGCCCCAAGGCATCTTGGTTTACTATCTGACCCTTAGCTTCTCATTGTTTTACCACTGCTGTAATTTTTATTTTTAACAATGATATAAGCCCTAAAATCACATTTAATTTGGGCAAAATAACTCAAAGTCGCAAAATTTGAATTTTCCTAAATTTTGGCCATTTGGCCACTGGTTATCTAGCCTAGATCTGTTTTTTTGCTTGCTGGAGTTTTATTGCATAACTAAATATATCAGATCTAAACTTTTTTTGAATATTTCACCTAAAATGTTCAAAATTTCAAATTTTCAGTTTTGGGAATTTTTTTCAAGTTCTGGCATTTTTTGGCATTTGTTCAAGCACTAATAACTCACTGGTTTTCTGATTTCTTCATTGTTGTAACAAGTTTTTCAAATCTGATATTTTCTAAATATCACACTCTAAAATTCCTAAAAACTTGATCTTTTCAATTTTGATAAAATTTTCCTAGTTTTGGGCATATTGGGCATTTCTGGTAGCATCATTAACTTGCTAATCTGACGGTTTGTTTATTGTTGTATTAAGTTACTTCAGATATGACATATCACTGTATACTCGATTTTAAAGTGGGTTAAATTCATAAATTTACATCTGCTGCTCATTCAATTTTTTTTTTTGTTTCATATATTTGGTAAATTCCATGATCTAACGTGATTTTCTTGCTGCTGCCATAAGTCTAATAAGTGTTGGAATTTTCTGAAATATTACTTTGATTTGGATATTTGAGATCTAACACTTGCTTGTCTTGCTCCAAGTTATGAGATTTCTGAATTTTACACTTAAAACGCACATACATTTAAGCTCTAAATTTCTGATCTTATGGTTTGTTAAGTTTCTTTGACACCTGGAATCTAATTGACAATGTGAATAAAAACATCTTGAGTAAATTTTATTGGCACCGTGTAATCATTGGCTAATTGACAAATTGGATAATTTATTCTAAGTATCTTGTGGATTGATTCATTGGCACTTGTATCCTTAAGCACTTGCCTTGTATTAAGATTGTCCTGTAATTGTTGTTAAGTACTTTTGTCATAAGGACTAATCATAATTTGAGTACTTAAACACTTAAACAATCTTAACTCAAGTAATTTGACTCATCATCTTTGCACGAGCATTGTAGGATCTAGCTTGCATTAAAAACTTACCTCCTAGCATAAGCTAGGTTGATAGACTCCTAGGGCAACCCTTTTCCGATTGGCTTGAGGGATTCAACCCTTCTTAGTGGTTAACACAGTGACCTTGCAGTCATTAGAGCCACACTCTCTGTGTAATGTTCCAAACTAGAATAAACAGTGATATGCAAAGCATAAACGATTTTACAATAGAAAAATTCTAAATAATCAACAAATGCTCGTTAAAACTCCAGAAATAAGAACCAACTAAGCCATTTTATTAATCAATGGAGCAAGTACAATAGTATGGAGGAATGCAACTGGGCTTGTCTAAATGGCAAGCGTGACAGAACCCAGGTGATAATACAATGATCTCAAATGCTGGAAATCACTGCTCCTCTAATGCTTTGCGCTACCCAGAAACTGCAGTGTTGGCTGGAAAGGAATTGTAAGAAACTCCACCTCCGGTGCTAAGAAAATGCTACAAACGTAACCCTAAGATCCATGACCAAAACCCATAAAAACATAGAAAGGGTTTGGTTTGAATCCAGCCTCCATAATACACCCTGCAAAGACACCAACAAAATCCTCCTCCAAGGCTCCGGAAAATTTGCAATCTCCTCTACAAGTGTTTCCCCTAACTCACCCGACAAAGACAAGCCTCAACGATTGAAGCTTCACCTCCCACATCTGCACAATACTCTACCTCTGTGCTGGCCCAGGAAGTGCGAAATTCACACTGGATGGGAGTTCTCTCCTCCAGCTCCTCACCAGGATGGCAGCGCAACACCTATGCCTCCCTTCCGGAATATCTCCTAGCCAAACCTCCTTAGAAGGATGCCAAAATCACAACTTGGCCTCCCTTCACTGCGTCCTCCAGAAATACGCACCACCTGGAGAAGATTGATGCAACTGCTGGAAATCACAATGAAAACTTCCTTCGAAAGACTGAAGATGAACCTCTCTAGGGTGGCACTCGAAGTCCCCTGAAGAAAGGGTGAGCTCTTTGCTTGAAGAACTCCTGCTAAACAACAAGTGACTCGATTAAGCAGCTCGAGCAACCAAAATTCGATATGCCAAAGATGATGAAATGAGGAGAGCTACCTTCCTTCCATCGTGCATCTCTCACTTAACCAACGACTTCCCCTCCATGCAAATCGAACTAGGGAATGCATATTCTCCTAGTGTGGGTGGCTCCCACGTATAACTTAACCACATCAACTTAATCACATCAAAATAACTTATACTAAGTCTAACCTCCTAAAAAAATCGAATGGGCCCCATCACCTTCAGAATTGTCTCCAAAATATAACTATTAATCTTGTTCCAAATTAATTTAGGGAGGGACATGACAGTCCTCCCCTCCCAAATGTTGCTTGTCCCCAAGCAACTTCAATGCTGGATGCTCAAGTATGTGCTCATCCTCCCAAGTAGCATCCTCATTTGGCAAGCTCTTCCAACGCACCAAGTATTCTCTGATGATCCTGCTTCAAAGCTTCCTTTCCCTGGTCTTAAAGATGGCCTCCAGTCCTAAAATCAGGTGCCCATCATTATCAAGTGGAGGCAAGTCAACAACCGCTGTAACCTATTGCCCAAACACCCTCTTGAGGCATGAAACATGAAAAATATTATGGATCCTGCTCCCTGGTGGTAGCTCCAACTTGTAAACCACCTCTCCAACTCTCTTGATCACCCTGTAAGGCCCAGAAAATCTTGGCTGCAGCGTCCCGACCCCCTTTTGCTTCAGTGTGGACTACAGTATGGCTGCAATCGAAGTGTTCGCATTATGACACAGGTTTGGCACTGTGGCACAGGTTTTGTCCTTGATGGCAACTCACTCAGATGGCAGATCACAGTCCAGGCTCTCAGAATGAAAGAAAAAGAGATATACGCATGTTTCTCTTAACTAGGTCATGTATACACGCGGGATTGCCGATCAAAAATCGCGTATGCGTATGCACACACTTTTATGCACGAAAAAGTGCGTACATGTGGGAAAACTTATTTTAGTCCATGGTATTTGAACCTATGGTTTTGGACCATGGTATCTCGTCCAACTTATTGAACCCAGGTATTGCGCCCCAAGTATTGATTCTAAGTGGTTTTGGACCATGGTATTGTGTAAGGCCTGAGACTATAAAAGGGGAAGGAGATCGTTAGGCAAAGGTACTCAAGCATTGAATATAATATGAAGAGCAAGATCTAGAATACTGGTCATTGGGTTTATGATGCATAGCTGGATCTGAACCAAAGAGGAACCTGAGCGCTAGAAGAAGGATAAGTTCTATTGAAGGGTCAAGATCTTAAGGATTGAAGGGAAGTATCTTTGTGTGATTTTGATTTGTTATATTTGGCGCATGACTTGATCTATAAATTTGATAATCTGGGTTTAACTGATATCTGAATAATTGAAAAGAGTAAATTATCTTTTATAGATCTGTACGCAGGTTCGACATAGCAAAGGCACGTTTACACGCAGGTTCAGTAATTCAAAACAACGTATACGCAGGTTTTCCTTAATAAAAAAGCGTATGCACACAGGTTCCACATATTGAAGTAGCGCACGTCTCATAAAATATGTTTTAGCTACTTCTGTTTATTGCTGCAGTGTTTTGGGTTCAATATTGGTGTCTGGTTACTGTCACTGATTTCTGGTTACAACATTCAGAGAAGTGAGTGAATCGGTTTTTGGTTGGTGCAAAGGAGATTGGTTGATGCAGATATATTTGCTGTTTGATTGATGTTATTCATGGATCAGTCTGAAAATTTATGAAACGTGGTCCCTAGAAGAAAAGAGAAGGTTGTAGCCTTCTATAGGTCAGCACCTACATACTAGTACATCAGCTAGTACAAGAGCTAAGGGGGTTGTAGCTCCCTTTCAAGAGAAGCTGGAGAATGAGAGAAGGTTGTAGCCTTCTGCAGGTAAAAGCCTGCGTACTGGTATAAGACTACACCAGTACAAAAATATTGTAAAAAGAAGTTTCTTATTAAAAGAAGATAGAGACGAATTGCAGCAGGTGGTTTTCACCCACATTGGGTTTCCACCTTATATCTTGTGTTCATGCGTGTGATGATCTGTTTTGTTTTACTGCACCTGTTTACTGTTCTTATGGTTAATGAAGTTCTGATGCATTGATTAAAGATCAACATTTAATGGATTAACTGAATCATAAGTTTTCTGATATACGCTGGTTGCTTTAGACACAGTTGCGTATATACGCGGGTTAACATCACTGAAGTAGTGTATATATATCTGAGTATGAAAATGAAAAAGTGTTTGATTTGATAACACAGATTCACCCCCCCTCTCAGTATTATTTCCAACAATTGGTATCAAAGCAGGTCCTTTAGGAGAAGCTTGATCGCTTGAAGGAAGATCTATCATCATGAGCCACTACGAAAGGGAAGCATCTATCAAGCCACCAATCTTTGATGGAAGCAACTTCATCTATTGGAAGGTAAGAACCACAACCTATCTTCAATCTCTTGGTGCAGAAGTTTTGGATATCATGGAATGAGGATACGCATTCCCATCAGCAACTCCTACAGATACAGCTGGTAAAAAACAGTATGAAACAAATGCAAAGACTGTCAATACTCTATTGAGGAGTCTATCTCAATCAGAATTCGTCAAGGTTATGCAGCTCAAAACAACCAAGGAAATATGGGACAAGATCATCCTGAGTTATGAAGGAGACGATCAGGTAAAACGTGTAAAACTACAATCTCTCAGAATTCAATATGAAACCCTCAGAATGCACAATGATGAAAGTGTGGCTAATTATTTCTTACAAATAGATGAGATTGTAGATCGCATGAAAAATTTGGGTGAAGAGATAAAAGAAGTTACTTTAGTTGAAAAGGTTCTAAGATCCTTGTCTTCTAAGTTTGAATCAAAAGTTTCTGCCATAGAAGAAAAGTAGAATCTTCAGAGTATTACGATGTCACAGCTGCACGGAATCCTAACTACTTTCGAAATGAGAAAAGGGGGGCCATCAGACATGAGAGAAGACGCATTCAAAGGAGAATACAATGAGTCAGGGCATACGTCAGAAGGAGAGGAAGAATCAAACTTCGTCAAGAACCTTTAATGGGGTTCTGGAAGATTCAGAGGTAAGCTACCTTTCAAATGCTTTGCTTGTTGGAGAGTCGGTCACTATGCAGTCAAATGTCTTCATAAAGATAAGCTGGATAAAGGTAAGGAACCAGTTAAATGGAACAGAAAACAGAATGTAAGTAGGAAGAGCTATTATACACATGAAGACAGCGATGGACTTTCAAATAGTGATGAAGATGAACATGGTAATGATTATAGACTTTTGATGGCTTTTGAAGATGATGATTTCTTGGATGCTATAGATGAAGATCATCTCTATGAAGAAATTTCTAAACTTAAAATTTGTTTAGAAGAAAAGAGTATGATCATAGATACTCTGACATTTCAACTTGCTGAAAGAGAAAAACATAATGAAAAGTTAGAATGTGAAATTGTGGGACTTAGAAAAGATATTGAAAAAACAAATGCTCTTAATCTTAGATTTGCTAAAGGATCAGAAACTTTAGATGAGATTATCAAAGTGCAGCGTTCTCCTCTAATCAAGACAGGTCTTGGATATACTGAAGAAGCATCTCAAGCGCAAAAGACATCCACCTCCAAAAGTTATCTTGATGTAGCAAGGAGAAGTGAACAAAGGCATAAAGTAGATCACCAGGAAAATCGGGGTCAATCTACTTCAAGGATGAACAGAAGCTACAACCAACCTCAGGTAAATCATTCTCAATTTGCTTCAAGAATGAATGTCAATGGAAACTACAATCACCTGGACGGTAGATTTGATAATCGTAGGAATTTCTTTAATGGCCAATGTTTTTCATGTCATAACTTTGGACACAAAGCTGCTCAATGTGTTGCCTACAAGACCATCATGACTTGAGAAGCACGAAATCAAAGGAGTGTGACTGGGATCATGAAGAGGACCTACAATAACTTTTCTACTCTTGAAAATGAAATAGAATGCTTTATTTGTAACAACTTTGGTCATGAAGATTCTGAATGCAGGAGTCAGTTTTGGCAAACATCTCAGAAGGAGCAATCTTCATTGGGTCCCAAAACATGGAGAAAGAAAGAACCACAAACAGAAAGATGTGGTATAGCCTTATATGCGGAAGTATAGGAAAATTAGTGGTACATCGACGGTGGATGTTTGAAGCATATGACAGGTGATAAAGAAAAACTTCAGTCATATAGTGCCTTAGAAAAGGAAAGGAAGGTCTCATTTGGAAATGACACCCCTGCTCTCATAAAAGGTAAAGGCTCTGGTCTTTTGAAAGAAAAGGTCAAAGCTGGAAATGTTATGTATGTTGATGGCTTAAAGCATAATCTATTGAGTGTTAGCCAAATGTGTGATCAAGGAAATGAGGTAATATTTCAATCAAGTGGATGTATTGTTCGTGAGCTTGATACAGGAGAAACAGTGATCAAAGGCATAAGAACTCAAAATAATTTATACATACTCAAGGGAGGACAACAACAATGTTATCTAAGCAAAAATGATGAATATTGGTTATGGCATAGAAGATTGGGGCATCTTAGCTTTTCGTAGATAAGGAAAGCATGCAAATATCAGGCAGTTCGTGATCTCCTTGACATCAGAATTCCGGACAATACAATATGCAAATCATGTCAGTTTGGTAAGTAAACCAGAGCTAACTTCCCTGAGAAGGAAGGATCAGCTAGGAAGCGACTTGAACTTGTCCATACTGATTTATGTGGTCCATCAAAGAAAAAGTCACCTCGAGGAGAATACTTTATATTGTTTATTGACGACTTTTCAAGGATGTGTTGGATAGGACTTTTGACGCATAAAGACGAAGCTTTCGAAAAGTTCAAAGCTTTCAAAGCCTTGGTTGAAAATGAATCAGATTGTAGAATCAAATGTCTCAGGTCTGATCTAGGAGGAGAATTTACCTCGGATGAATTTTTCGACTTTTGTGAAGAACATGGAATAAGAAGGGAATTCTCTACTGCAAGGACTCCTCAACAAAATGGAGTAGTGGAAAGGATGAACAGAACGGTCAACAAATGGCTTGTGCTATGCTTGATGAGTCTGGAACTCCTGCAACCTTCTTGGGTGAAGCTGCATTTGCTGCCGTTACTATTCTCAACAAAACAAACATCCGGGTAAACAGTGCTCAAACTCCTCATGGACTTTGGTATGGTAAGACTCCTACGGTAAAATACTTCAAAGTTTTTGGAAGCAAATGTTACATCAAAAGGACTGATGAAAATCTTGGCAAGTTTGAACTTAGAGCAGATGAAGGCATTCTCCTTGGTTACTCTTCCCGAAGTAAAGGATATAAGTGTTACAATAAAAGACTTGGAAAAATTGTTGAAAGTATTGATGTGGTGGTTGATGAAGCAGGCAACAATTCAAAGTAGGTAAAATCTGAAGATTTTGAAGATGATGAGGACTATCCTTCAACATCAAATCAGACCACTGATGAAGAAGAAACCTATGAGGCACCAGAGGAACAGATAAGGGTAGAAGAAAAGACTCCATCGAGGTACGTCCAAAAAAACCATCCAGAGACTCAAATTTTGGGGCAGAAAGAGGCAGGTGTACAAACAAGAAGAACTATTATAGAAGCTTCAAGCTATCTAGCATTGCTTTCCTCCGTTGAACGACGAAATGTAAGTGAAGCATGCAAAGATGAATGTTGGGTCAAGGCCATGAATGAAGAACTTGAGCAGATTGAAAAGAATAACACTTGGGAGTTGGTTCCTAGGCCAAATGATAAGAATGTCATAGGGACAAAATGGATATTCAAAAACAAGCTGAATGAAAATGGAGATGTTATTAGAAACAAGACCAGATTTGTTTGTAAAGGATATACTCAACAAGAAGGTATAGACTTTGAAGAAAATTTTGCACCAATTGCCAGACTTGAAGCCATAAGAATGTTTCTTTGCTCTTTCTAGCTTTCAGAATTCAAAGTATATCAAATGGATGTGAAATCTGCCTTTTTAAATGGAGACATAGAAGAAGAAGTGTATATTGAGCAACCAACTGGATTCATCCCTGGAAATGATCCAAAACTTGTATGCAGACTTAAGAAGGCACTCTATGGTCTTAAATAGGCTCCAAGGGCTTGGTATTATCGTCTGGACAAATACCTCCATCAACAAGGTTTTTCAAAAGGATCAGCGGATATCAATCTATATATTCAAGCAGATCTTGAAGAAATATGGCATGGAAGATTCGAAACCAGTATGTACCCCTATGGTAACAGGATGCAGCCTCAGCGCAAATGATGAATCGGCAGCAGTACATCAACCAACCTATAGATCCCTTCTTGCATGCAGTGGGAATAGTTGGAAGATTTCAGGCAAATCCAAAGGAAGCACACCTTCAGGCGGTTAAAAAGATTTTCAAATATCTTCGAGGAACACCAAACTATGGCTTATGGTATCCTAGAGATACAGATCTCACACTTCATGCATATACAGATACAAATTGGGTAGGAAGCGTGGATGACAGAAAAAGCACTAGTGGTGGTGCATTATTTATGGGTTCTAGATTATTATCTTGGTTTAGCAAGAAACAAAGTTCAATTGCATTGTCTACAGCTAACGCAGAATATGTGGCTGTTGCATCTTGCGGCACACAACTCCTTTGGATGAGGCAAACGTTGCAAGACTTTCAAATCATTTGTACACCACCTATCCCCATTTTATGTGATAACACAAGTGCAATCAATATTTCAAAGAATCCAGTCATGCATTCAAGGACCAAGCACATACATATCAAATATCATTTTCTTCGGGAACAAGTGCTTGAACAAAAGGTCAAATTGGAGTATGTTCCATCCAAGGAACAGGTTGTTGATATATTCACCAAACCACTGCCCGGGCAGACATTTGAATACCTCAGGCAGAAGCTGGGAGTAGTTGATGCATCATCTTGATGTTGAAGCTTATTTGTTTCAGAAAAAAGTGGTTGTACGCGAATTTCATGAGGAGCATCCGCGTACATACGCCAGTTTCTGTGGATACAGTTGCTATATGTTGGTTTGAAGACAAATAGTGGGACATGCTCAGGATGAAAAGAGTCTGATATGGGTCTGACAGAGACCATCTGGCACAGGTTCAGGGGGAGCATATATACTTCTAATAATGCATTGTTGGTATTATCTTAGAAGATCTTGGTTCAAGTTCACAATTGTTTTTGGTTTTAGGTGGAACAGGTGCAGAAGAAGAACATGGTTGTTGGTTTGAATGATGATTGATAGATGCTAGTTGTTGATGACTATCTTGTTTTAGATATTTTGTCTCTATGTCATGTATATCTTTTATCATCAAGGTCATGTAACGACCGATTTTGTTTCCCCACTATGGTTGGGATGGATGATGTAATGTTCTTGTTTTATCATGTGTAAACTTTTGGTGTATCCCCACTTGGTTGGGTGGATGAGTCAATATTGACATATCCCCACTTGGGTGGGAGATGGATGTATGTATGAGTCTTTGGTGATAGGAAGGTCTTTTATGATGTCTAGAGTCATGTTCTTTCTCGTAGAACATCTTTTTGCAGACCTTGCCTATAGTCAGGGGGAGCATAAACAGCACGTCAGAACAGAGATTTCAGCATGTACTCAAGGGGAGCATAACCCTTTGCCCTTGATGTCAAAGGGGGGGAATGACTTTGAGTGACTTGGGGTTGCCATCAAGTCCAAAGGGGGGAGATTGTTGGCATTATGACATAGGTTTGGCACTATGGCACAGGTGTTGTCCTTGATGGCAACTCACTCAGATGGCAGATCACAGTCCAGGCTCTCAGAATGAAAGAAAAAGAGATATACGCATATTCCTTTTAACCAGGTCACATATACACTCGGGATTGCTGATCAAAAATCGCGTATGCGTATGCACGCACTTTCATGCACGGAAAAGCGCATACATGTGGGAAAACTTATTTTAGTCCATGGTATTTGGTCCTTGGTATTTGGACCTATGGTTTTGGACCATGGTATTTCATCCAATGTATTGAACCCAGGTATTGCGCCCCAAGTATTGATTCTAAGTGGTTTTGGACCATGGTATTGTGTAAGGCCTAAGACTATAAAAGGGGAAGGAGATCGTTAGGCAAAGGTACTCAAGCATTGAATATAATATGAAGAGCAAGATTTAGAATACTGGTCATTGGGTTATGATGCATAGCTGGATCTGAACCAAGGAGGAACTTGAGCGCTAGAAGAAGGATAAGTTCTATTGAAGGGTCAAGATCTTAAGGATTGAAGAGAAGTATCTTTGTGTGATTTTGATCTGTTATATTTGGCGCATGACTTGATCTATAAATTTGATAATCTGGGTTTAACTGATATCTGAATAATTGAAAAGAGTAAATTATCTTTTATAGATCTGTACGCAGGTTCGGCATAGCAAAGGCGTGTTTACACGCAGGTTCGGTAATTCAAAACAACGTATACGCAGGTTTGCCTTAATAAAGAAGCGTATGCACGCAGGTTCCACATATTGAAGTAGTGTACGTCTCATAAAATATGTTTTAACTACGTTTGTTTATTGCTGCAGTGTTCTGGGTTCAGGATTAGTGTCTGGTTATTGTTACTGATTTCTGGTTATAGCATTCAGAGAAGTCAGTGTTTGAATTAGTTTTTGGTTGGTGCAAAGGAGATTGGTTGATGCAGATATATTTGATGTTTGATTGATGTTATTCATGGATCCAGTTTGAAAATTTATGAAACGTGGTCCCTGGAAGAAAAGAGAAGGTTGTAGCCTTCTATAGGTCAGCACCTACGTACTAGTACATTAGCTAGTACAAGAGCTAAGGGGGTTGTAGCTCCCTTCCAGGAGAAGTTTGAGAACGAGAGAAGGTTGTAGCCTTCTGCAAGTTAAAAGCCTGCGTACTGGTATAAGACTGCACCAATACAGAAATATTGTAAAAAGAAGTTTCTTATTAAAAGAAGATAGAGACGAATTGCAGCAGGTGGTTTTCACCCACATTGCGTTTCCACCTTATATCTTATGTTCATGTGTGTGGATGATCTGTTCTGTTTTACTGCACCTGTTTACTGTTCTTATGGTTAATGAAGTTCTGATGCACTGATTAAAGATCAACATTTAATGGATTAACTGAATCATAAGTTTTCTGATATACGCTGGTTGCTTTAGACATAGTTGTGTATATATGCGGGTTAACATAACTGAAGTAGTGTATATATATCTGAGTATGAAAATGAAAAAATGTTTGATTTGATAACATTGATTCACGCCCCCTCTCAGTATTATTTCCAACACGAAGGTACACCAGGTCCCCTTCCTCAAAATGCCTCTCCACTCGATGTCTGTCAGCGTACATCTTTTGTTGATTCTGAGATGTCTGCAAGTTATCCTTAAGAGCCTTGCGGATATCTTCGCTCTCTAGGCTCCAATCTTTCGCCTTTGGGGCCCTGCTGTCTCCAAAAACAATGTCGCCAAAAGACAAAGCATCATACCCATATAAAGCACGGAAAGGAGTCATACCAATGGACATGTGATGCGTCGTGTTGTAACAATACTCTCCCAAATGCAACCATCGAATCCAAGCCCTCTGCTGCCTTGTCACATAGTTCCTGAGATAGCCCTATAACCACTAGTTCACCCTCTCTGTTTGGCCATCGGTTAGTGGATGATAATTGGTGCTCGGGGTGAGCTCGGTGCCAACTAGCCTGAAAATCTCTTGCCCAAATCCCCCCATGAATTGGGTATCTCGGTCACTGACTATAGTCTTAGTGAGTCCTTGCAGGTGAAAGACCTCCCTAAAGAACAACTTTGCCACTTGTGAAGCTGAATATCGTGTCGGAATGGCAAAGAAATGTGCAAACTTGGTCAGCCGGTCGACCACCACAAAAATACAATCCTTCCCTTGTACCGAGGGAAGTCTGGTGATGAAGTTCATAGAGATACTCTCCCATTTCCCCTCAGGGATGGGAAGAGGCTGCAATACTCCTGCTGGATGGGTCAACTCTCCTTTGTTCCTCTGACAAGCCTCACACTCCTACACATGCGTCAACATGTCCCCTTTGAGGCCTTTCTAGGTGAAGTGCTCTCTCACTGCCATATAAGTCTTCCGGAATCCCTAATGTCTAGACAAGGGAGAATCATGGGTTGCACAAAGGACACGCTCCCTCAACTGAGACCCCAGAACCAAAAATATGTGCTCTTTGTAATATATGACCTCATCCATCACCCTGTAGCGATCATCTGCATAGCTTCCCTCCAAGATCTCGCATGCCCAATGATCCTTGGAGTACTCTATTAATAGCTGTGCCTTCCAATCATCGCAAATGCTCATGAGTGAAAGTCCTGCGGGTCTCTTGGATAGTGCATCCGTCACCACGTTGTGCTTCCCCCGCACATACTCAATATCAAAATCGTAGCCCTGCATCTTGTTGACCCACCTCTACTGCCTATCATTGAGGCCCTGCTGACCCATGAAGTGGTGAAGACTATTGTGATCCGTTTTCACCCAAAATCGGTTCCCCACCAAGTAGTGTCTAAACTCGGCCAATGCATTCATTATGGCCAACATCTCCTTGTCGTATATGGAATATGACATCTCATGTGGTAGGAGCTTCCGACTCTCAAAAGCAATGGGGTGCCCTCCTTGGGACAAGACTGCCCCTATCCCCACGCCCGATGCATGACACTCCAATGTGAAAGGCTGTGCAAAATCTGGAATTGCCAATACTGGGCAACAACTCATCACCTCCTTGGGGCGATGAAACGCTGCCTATGCTTCATCTGTCCATGCAAAAGCCCCCTTCTCAGTCAGATCAGTAAGGGGTGTTTCCAAATGTGAGAAGCCCTTCACGAAATTTCGATAATAAGTACAGTTGCCCAAAAATCCTGTCAGTGCTATCACATCTCGAGGCTCTGGCCAATCCCGAACGGACCGAATCTTCTCCTCGTGCACCTTGACACCATTTGTGCCTATGATGTGCCCCAAGTAGAGCATCTCCGTCAGCCTAAACTACACAATACTGTCTCTAGGTGCTGAAGGTGCTCCTCCCATGTCCTGCAATAGATCAAGATGTCATCAAAGAATACTAGTACAAACTACAAACCTCCTAAGCTGGCCTTTAAAGACATGGTTCATGCACGACTGGAAAGTACCCGGTGCATTGGTCAACCCAAAAGGCGTGACCAAGAACTCGAAATGCCCATAATGACATCTGAAGGTTGTCTTCGGGATGTCTTGCTCCCTCACCCGAATCTGATGATACCCAGACCACAAATCTATCTTAGAGAAGTACTTGGTTCCTCTAAGTTCGTCCATCAACTCATCAATACGCGGAATGGGATACCTGTTCTTCAGTGTCTTCTTGTTGAGGGCCTTGTAGTCAATACACATGCAGAGAATCCCATCCTTCTTCTTCACCAGCACAACCGAAGAAATGAATGGACTAGAACTCGGTCTGATATGGCCCAATGCCAATTGCTCCCTGATGACTGTCTCAATCTCATCCTTATAGGCTTTGGGATGCCTATAGGTTGTAGTAATGACTGCCTGCATACCAGGCTCCAACTTTATTGTGTACTCGAACCCCCTGTCAGGTGGTTGTCCCAGTGGTATGTCTCCAAAGACTACCAGATATCTATCCAGTACTGCTTGTATGTCTGGATGTGGTGGTTTGGCCTTCCTCCTAGCCTTTGAAATCCTCTGCTCTATTGCCCATGCTATGTCTCCATGCCTCAAATCGGCCTCCATCCTGTGGGCCGAAATTGTCCGTGGAGGGTACAAATGCATGCCTCGAAGAACCTCCCCAACACAAGAGGAAAACCCAAATGGATTCTTCTTCTTATAGAATGTTCAAGTGACGAATTCAAAGGCCAAGACCTTTGACTTACCAACCTCCCAAGGCCTTTGACTTACCAACCTCTCCAAAACCAAGTCACAAGACTTCTTTGAGCAAGTTCTTCTTCCTTGAGTCAACGATGGTCAAACTGTGTGCTTCATCTTATGATCTTGGCTATCCTTTAGATTTTGGCCTATGAGCTCAGACCTGCAACTCTCGGCCTCTTTAGATTTCTAGTTGCAGCATGTGGGAGGGATCACCACCAATTTTTGTACCTTGTTCTCTTCACTTGAATGGAGACTTCTTCTACTTCAATTCAGCATGTATTTTTGACTTGTTTTCTCCCTTAATTCAGTCTTCTAAGTAGACTATGACAACTTTGGCTACTTCTGCAACAGATGACACCAATTCTCCTCGCACGTGTGAAGGATATGTGGCCCAGAACAGATCAAAACTAACTTGGTTACTTTTCCTCCTTTCTTCGCTTGATAATGAGCTTCTTCTCTAGTGCTTCACACTTTCTTCTTTATTTCAGATGGTTGATCAAATGGTGTTCCAAGTGAGGTTGAGTCCCTTCTATATATAGTGATCTGTTTCATGAAATAGGCCAACTTGTGAAAGGGAGTAGGCTAACACGTTCTTCTAGAATGTTCTCTAGCTCTTTTGGAAGGCCAACTTGAAGAGGTACTTGTGGCAAGGTCTTTGAGGGTTTATAACACAAATAAATTCACTTTTTACAATATGTAACATGCCCAAATGAGCCTTCAATACATGACATTGACTTACTAGAATTTTTGACTTGATGAACAAACTGAATAGCTCACAATGGGAGCTTCATCTATAAAATTCCTTGAGCATGAAACATATGACTCAAGCGTTACAAAATAATTTTATTTTTCTTCTTTACATCAATTACATAAAATCATGATTACACTTGTCATTATGAAGACCGAACCTAGTTACATATTTCAACACTTGGGATAATTCCAAATCTAGCCACGAGAATTTTCTCGAAATTTGCGAGGGCCTAGAGGACACCCTAGCCAAATGTGCTCCAACTTGCTCACCAAATGGATGGTTACAATATATTTCGTGTGATGCCCTAGGAGACACTAAGGTTAGGGCTTAGAAAAAGAGAGAGAGGGAGGTGAAAAGATTTTTGTTGAAGTGATCACTAAGGAATAGATCAATGCCTAGACTATTGGGAGAATGGAGTCAATGAGATTTCAACTTTTGGAGTATCTTTGCCTAATCAAGGAGTTCACAAGCAACTTCACATGACCGTAAGGGCAACAACTAGGTTGCAAAGAAAATTTGTTCTTCTTACCGCTGCAATTTGATGACTTATGAAGGCAATTATATAGATAATAAACCCCTAGGAAAAAATTCATTCACCATACTAGACATGTAACATATGCTAAACCCTTACAAAATCAAATTTGCACTTCAATTAGGGCAGAAACATAGATTCCATGAGTGAAAATTCCATATATTGTACATGTGACAGAAAATAGAGACATATACCATGAAAGAGCATTTACAAGTATAGAGAATATATTCAATCATCAAAGAGAGAGAAAAACGAAGCTGCAAGACCAAGACAAGATTTCCAAATATCAAAATGCATGAATGATTATCCAATTCGTCCTCAAATAGCTATAGCGAATTCCAGAAGAAATAATGCTCCAAATTCAAGTGATGATGAGAAGAGAATGAGCCTCTCATCTATTTATATCATCCTCTAAGGGTTCGATTTGCCTAATTAGGCCTAATGATGCCCCAACTAATAAAATAATGTACAAAATAACATTACTTGGTGACAAGCCCACCAAGATAGTTCCAAAACATGAAAATAGCCTCTCAAGAGAGCTAAAATGATAGATACAATAGGTCAAAGGGCCATTGAAAGGCCTAGTGGAGTCCAATATGTGCCAAAATGAGTGGAAGGGCTCCAAATATAGTGATAAAGGGGTTGGCCCCTTGATCTCCAAGCAAATGGCCTGGCATTAGGGGAAGGCTTTGGGGCACATGCCACAGTAGAAGGGTAACTATGATAAGGGAAGCCCACACTTGGGTGTATAGATGTAAGAGGGAGCAATCATGGTACATGGGTCACCTCAACCCTTATTTTTCCACCCTTCTTCATATGCCTTTTTCCTTTTATTTATCTTTCTTTTTATAATAGCTCAAGGCTCGAGGGAATGAGAGCATGATGTGCATGATATAACAGTGAATACCCCCTTAAGGTTGGGCAATTCATCGCCCACCAGGGGTCGGGACAATCATGAGTTCCTTGGTGATGTAGGGGGGCTCATATAGGGGCCCTAGGAAGTTAGGAACCAGGGTGATGTCCATAATGATAGGGGTAGAGCTCATGTTGGCTTTTGCCCACACGCTAAATTTGTATGTCTTGGCGATCCTTTGCATTTTGTGGTACATTTCCTATTGATAGTGGCCAAATTATAATTTTTACTTTCCTTTTAGTTGCATCGACCTCTGGGGCATCGTTCAGGCCCGACCCAAAGTGTGGACAAGGGGTGGGGGAGACTAACACCTTGTGGACCTGATGGACAAATGTGGACTCGAATGGGAAATATATGAAAAGGGGTTATAATGAGCGGAGGGGAGTGATACTTATGGTGTCGGGAAGCGGGACCATGCAACCAAAATCAAGATTTCCTATGTAGTGGCACTCCTAAAGCTAGTAGCCAATAAATGAGATCCCATAGGACTAGGATATAAGGTTAACCACCAAGTTGGAAAGAAGAGATAAGTACAAACCAAGCCCATTCTTTCCGCCGAATCCCCCCACTAATCCATGCCCAAAAGTGGCCATGATAAGTAACTAAAACTACCCAACTACATAATAAAAGCCATACCTATGAAAATTTCATCTATTTCAGGAACTGGAATTTTTTTTTTTTTTTTTGTAAGCTGGGGTGGGACTCTCCGATTTACATGTCCATTAAGTACCCCTCAACGGGGAAGGGTAGCCCAAGATTTGAACCCAAGACTTCCGGTTCGGTGAAACTTCATTTCCACGGCCCTTGCCGCTTGAGCTACCCCATGTGGACCAGGAACTGGAAATTATTATTCTAATTGTTAATTTAATTTAACAATTTATTTGTCCACACAAACAACGGATAATTCTCTACTGCAATTTTCACAAATAAACTGCAGAAGAAAATAGTGCTAGAAACTGAGAAAATTCTAGCACACATACAAAATAAAAATGACAGTTATTTTTGGACAATTTTCTCTGGAAAACCCCAACTTGGGAAAATTGGTGCAATAGATGAGGGTTTTAATATTATGTAGCATTGAGATCTGCGTACAATCTATGGATGCTCAACTGGCAATCCAAACAATAAGAAAATATGGCCAAAATTATCTTAAGGGAATTGCCCTTCTTCCACAAGCAACCCCAACACAATTTTCCTTTAGAAACGCGTCCTTCGGAAACCCTTATGCTGGCCTCTTCGCAATGCTTGTGCAGGCCCTATGACGTCTAGCCCGGAACTGCCTCTGATGAAGTCGTTCTGCCTGTTTCTGTTGAGGAAATCGCTTCCCCGACACTTTGGAACCTCTGCCCAACCTCTGGAACTGAAAAGAATTTTTCTCCTAGCAACATCGAGTTGCTCTTCTGAAGCAACTGCGTAATCCTCTATGCTACCCCACTGCGAATAACTCAACCTCTTGCTGCAGCCTCTTCGGATCTGGAAAACTTCCTTTGGATCACTGTCTCTGCCCCTCACTATCTCTGCTTCGATCTCTGGCTCTCTAGCAATTACTGCTGCTCTCTAGAAATCGATTTGCCAAGGAAATCGAACTGCTGAAGTGTCTTCTCCATCATCGCATCGATCCCTTCTTATATCTTCCTGTTGAGACTCCAACGACCAAGATTAAATCTTTATAGATGGTTGAGATCGTCTCTGGATTGATTTGTGTGAGCTTCTAGATAATTCGCACCTTGACTTATTATTTATGATTAATTAACTAGTGTTCCTAAGTTTAGACCTAGAAAACATTAAAAAAATAGGTTAGTAATCTAATTAAGTCATTTCTAGGAGGAATTTCCAGAAACAATTTCTGGGTTTTGGAGATCTCATGTATTCTAGCCTCTCTACCAAATTTCATGACTAGAACACATCTGATGCTACATAAACTAACATTCTCTCTTAGCGAGGTATGTGTTCTCTCTAGTGCTGCACATCTTGCCATAGCACCTTGTCTCTGTATCACCTTCTGTCACGCTCCTGATGTCTGCCCACTGCAGCCTACCAACCACTGTGCAACTCTGATTCATTTGCCACAACTCTATAGTTGAATCTCTGGTGCATCTGTGTTGTTGTTGACACTGCCATACTACTGCGAACACTCCATTTGCACCGTATCTCCTTGTCATTCGTTGCTGCTGCAACTGCAACAACTACAACTGAGAAGCATCCAAAATGCTGAATCATCTGTGTTTAGTATGATGCCTTTGTCTCCCAAGTCTCTGACTTCTACTAGTCATCTGCGTTGTCACTGAAGAATCTGCGCTGCTGCAAACTCTGCACTGAGCCACTTGCTCTGCTGTCAACATTGCATTGCGCTTCTCAGCGTCTAATTGCTACTTGTCTGCAACTGTCACTCTGGTACTGAGTGAATCAACTGCCACTGATCCATCCTGCTACTGAATACTGTTGTTCCCTGTAGCCAAATAATGATCCATGAGGTGAACTCTCAAGGACCCTGCCCAATTTCAGTAGCTCTCTCACCCTATTGCACTCAAATTTTCAAAGTTCTAAGGACGCAAAAATGCCAACTTTTTCAACAAGGATCAAATCACATATCAACAGTCCATGTGTCATGGTCATCCCATTCTTCAAGTTATATATTGTAAATGATCTTAGTAAAACCTTGAGTGTATGTAACAACCTAGGTAAGCCTATAATTTGATGATGAATTCCATCCTATGAGGTTTTTTAACCTCACTGGTTACTTGTGTTTTTCGACATGACTAATCATAAGAGTTTTTTTCCTCCAGCTTAAATCCCCAAAGCTAGGGTGAAATTTATTGTCGAATTATTAGGTGAGTCCTAGTGTTTTAGTAGAGTCTGATGTAAAAGTGGTTTGAGAATAATTTAAGCTAATTGGCTAAATTATTTTATTACAAATCACTTGGTTTACTAGATCATATGTTGATTTGGGGTAGCATCGAATGTGCTCTAGCCTTGAAAATTGGTGGAGAGGCTAAAGCACATGAGATCTCCAAGACTCAGAAATGGTTTGGGCAGAATCGAACCAATTCAGGAGATATTGAAATAATTAATATTTTTAATGTAGTCCCTAAGTCTAAACTTAGGGAAAATAAAATATTAATGTGAATTAATATAAAATTGAGTTACAATGGTCCAAAAGTCATGGATCAAGCCAGATCTAATCTTAGCCGTTGATTAGGGATTTAATCTTGGCCGTTGAATTGTCAACGAGAAAAGTATAAGAAGAGGCTTGAGGGTCAGTTGGAAAACACATTGAGTTGATAAAAAATTGGATTTTCTGGGGTAAGGCTTGCTGAAGAAATCGAAGGAGTGATCAGAGTTGGAGCTAAGGGGTAGTGAATGCAGTAGCAGAGAGGCAGAGATAATACCAGGAGCATCAATGCAAAAGCTGGGAGAGGGTTGACACAAAGCCAACTAGAGGCCACGTAGAGGCATCCAGGATCTGCGCAAAGCCTGAGGAGGGCCAACGTGGGAGACGCAGAGGCTCCAGAGGCTAATGTAGAGCCCAGAGAGGCTGACGCAGACCCTAGAGGTTGACACTGGGAGATTTCGTGGGGCAGAGTGGGGTTGATATCTGTCTCAGACTGAGAGGTACTACTGCCGAGGGCATTCTCTGTTGGGTGAGCCATTTCTGGCACTCAGATTGTATTCTGAAACTGCTTACTGAGATAGCTGCACCAGTTTTCCCACATTAGGTTTTTGCGGGACATTAGTCCAAAAATAACGGTGTCACTTGTGTGCTTGTTTTTCCTTCAGTTGATGATTTGTATGTGTTGAGACTGTACTTGTATTTATTTTTAGTATTTATATGGTAAATAACTTGTTAATTAACAGAACAAGTAGGAAGAAATAAATCAGAAAGTACATGAAGGATTTCTGACAGTTAGACTTAGAAATTCCAATATCATATTGTGTTGCAAATGGGTTATGTGTCTTGAGGGTCTAAGACGAATGTGTATTCCCCAATGTGGAAAAAGTCGAAGTCGGGATTAAATCGGCAAGGGTCCAAAAGTTGAAAAAGTTGTTAAAGTCGGGAGTTTTTCGAAAAAGTCGGCAAAATTAAAAAAAATACAAAAATATTCATTTTTAAAAAATCTGGACCTTTTCAATAAAATCCCGATTTTTTCAAACAAAAAAAAATCATTAAAAAAATACCACGATTTTTTGGAAAAAGTCCCGATTTAATCCCGACTTTTTCGACTGGGAAAAAATCGGCAAAAAATCGGCCGATTGAATCGGCCATCCAATAAATCCCGACTTTTTCCACACTGGTATTCCCTCTTTGAGTCTTGTAAATGAAAAATCATATGTATTAGAGGGTTGGAAAAATAATTAATCCTCTCATGCGTAAATTAATTAATTTTTTTGGAAAAATAAAATTAAATTCTAAGCCAAAAAATTAATTAATTGGAGTCAAGTTAAATTGTCTTAGGAAAATAAATTCTCCAAATGGAAAAATTCTTGGGTGTTAAAATAGTCAATTTTTAAAGGTCCACCAAAGGAATATTGTTTTTTTCAAGAAAATTTTGACCCTTGGACCTTGGTGTTTAAGTCAAAGTCAAATTTTTGAGGAAATTAGATCTAAATAATTAATTTTGAGCTAATTAAAATGGAATTAAAAAATAAATTCGAAAATTCCTCAAAAATAAAAGAATCAAAGGCTAAGATTAAAAGATCTTGAAGTGTTTATCAATGACCAAGATTATTTTGACAAGGATCAAAGAATCTAGCCGTTATTTTTCCATGTGGAGGATTTATCTATAAATTAGAGTCCTTTGAGTCTCCAGTCATCTTGATCTCTGGCTAGAATTGTTGCGGAAGCATTTTGTAAATTATTGTCCCGTTGGGAACAATTTTTTTTGCTATAATAAAAGACTTGGGGGTGCAACTCGAGGTGTTTTTGTTCGTTGATCTGTGGTATTATTGGCTATGGGCTTCCTATGTGGTGCTTTACTTAATATATTTTGAGATAATACAGTGTTTGCAGGTACTCAATCCTTGGTCTCCATGTTCACAAACTATGTACAAGGATCATCTTGCTTGGATTCCTAGTTTTTATATGGTGTATTAAATCTTGGCTAGGGCTGTAGTGACCAATAATTTTTCTGAAGCGTTTTAACCATTCTTTCAAAGAAAAATATCATAAAAATAATTTTCTCAAAATCCATTTCAAAACACAATTATAGTTTGTAAATTTAAATTTTGTAATGTTCCAAATTGAAATTTACAGCTAATAAAAGACACATGAACTAGGCTATAGCAAATAAAATCATAAACACACATGCACCATAAAAAACACCAAGAAACTGGGCAAACAAGCTGTGCCATTTTATTAAATTATGCGCTGTAAGAAGTACATATAGCAAGGAACAAGTGCACTTGGGATTGCATAAGAAAGCTAGAGCAAATCCAAGTGGAGGATATGACCCCAAGAGCTAAGAAACGTCGGCCAATATCCTTCTGCGCAGACACATAAATTGGTAATTGCTGCTGCACCATAAACGCTGAGAATCACCCTCTATGATGCTTGCAATCCCCTGAAAATGCAACTGTAGCTTCTTCCAAAAATACTCATCCAAACCCAGAAAGGAAACTGCCCCAAAACAACCACTCGAAAAACCCACAAAGGGGTGCAATTACCAGCTAAATAATAAAACATACTACTGGAGAAAAAGAGGATTTCTGGCCTGAATACTGCCTGGAAAATTCTGTAAATTAAACTCCGGACTCCTCTCAACAAATCCACAGAAACTCAGAAAGGGTTTTGGCTAATTCCAACCTTCCAAAATTGCCCTATTTTGGCACTACGCCCTCTTGAACAAATACTGTGTCCCCCAGTGATGAAATATACTAAAATCCCCCTTATTTTTCCTCAATCTGCAATAGGAATGATAAAGGAAGTTTTCCCAGATGTTGAGGAGAAGTTTCACAAAAATGTTGTCTAGTGACCCCTCAACGCCACAAAAATGTTATTCAGTGACCCCTTGCGTAGGTCCTAGGAAGATAAATTTGTTCGTCTCAAAAGCAACAATCTGCAGTCCCGAAATTCTCCACAAAGCTTAGTCTTCCCTTGGAGCAACTTCTCAAAATTTCTCCCGGCAAACACCGCCTGTAAAATACCTGAAATAAGTGGTACGAGTTTCTCTACTGTGTCCTCCCTAAAGCACGAATTAGCTGAGGGGAATGGCTAAAAGATGCTCCCAAAATTCCACAAGCATCCCTTCAAATGTAGAAGCAAATTTACCTCCCTAGGGTGGCACTCAAAGTCCACTGAAAGAAGGGTGAATTTTCCCCTTGGAGAACTCTGTGCTGAGCAACACTTGTGTCCTAGCTAAACAACTTAAGCAATAAAGGAAATAGAGGAGTGAACAAAATTCCCCAATAGCTTCTATGCTCCCTCTAGTTATAATTTTTCCTTACCTCTGCATGTGGGGCCCTCCATCCAATATTTCGACCTCCTTCCCTTAGCAATTTGATTTTATCTCCAAGTGACGCGTATTTATTGTAGGTGTGGCCCCCACATTCCACTAGCAAATTATTTTTTTGTCCCTCCTAAGTCCCATATGCCAAAAATGTCTCCAATATTCATTTTACAAAATTGTGCTATACTTAACACCTCCGCAATAAACTACATTAACTCCCTCGGATGAAAAATCAAAATTGGGGACATTACAGTCCTCCCCACCAAAAATTGCTTGTCCTCAAGCAATGTCTGAACAAGCGCCCTCTCTAACTGTGGATCCCTACTGCCACTATAAACTTAACTAGGGTCCCAAATGTGCCATTGGATTATCCTTGATCGCTGTACTATCTTATAGTGAAGGAGTTCCTCAATACCAAGATCCCAAGCCAACTTGATGAATGTGAAGCACCCCTTTCTCCACTCACTATATTGCTAGATATGGGCGTTAGAATCCCTCTGTCTACTGCCAATAAGTAGGGCATCCTAACAATGTAAAACTCTGTCCAAACCCTCATGAAGCTACCCTACTGAATAATCCACCACATGCACTCTGATTGTGGGTCCCTGAAGATACAACTCAATCATTATGCGAATGAAGTCTCTCTTACATGAGCTCCTCCTGAAATCCTCCTGCTTGCCAAACTGCCATGTTGATGAAGTTTCCCATGCCATCATCGAACCACTGAAATATGATGGAAAATCTGGATGACCCTCCCCCATAGAAACCAACTCATCCCTATGAGTAGATGAATTGCTAAGTATTGTGATACTAGGGTCCCATGCCCATCGCATGAAGAAACTATCCTGTTGACTCCATGACACCTTGGTCATCACTAACTGTCTAGCATGCTCATACCAGAGCCTCCTCTCGAATAATTCTCCACCACAATCTATGGGATGATCGAGGTTAGGCCTAACCTGCCAAAGTGCCTCAATAGTGCCAACGCTTATCACTCCATGGCTGGCCCCAATCTTGAGCAACAATCTGCCTCGCCCTATGGTGAGGGCTTCAGTGACTACCCATGTGTCTGCATCTGAATGAATCAATTCACCTGTTATCCTGACTAGGCTCACTGAGGAGTGGAGTATCCCACCAATCCACTAGATCCCTGGATCCCATAACGATACTAAAGGTCCACGACCCCCAATCCTCTCTGACTACCATTGAGATATGCTTCTTGCTGTTGGGACCCCTCTGTGCCCCGTCTTTGACTCCTGTAGGTACCCAATAGGTAGGCATCGAGCATTAAGGCCCTGTGCCTTGAATAACCAACTGCTCTGTGCCTTCCAAATCACGCAGCAAGATCTGTTGTCCCAACTCCTAATGATGTGCCTGGGTATCATCGGAATCCTAGGCATCCTCCTGCCAACAAGGACTACCATCCCTCGCACCTCATGCTCACCTAATGCCTTGAGTTTTCCAGCTGAAAAACACCATGCAACTCCTTCTTTGTCACCTCCCCAAGTGTGAGTCCAGGGGTGGAACATAGGCTAGCTCGACAATCAACCACACCATCCCTAAGCCTGTATCCGTCAACCCGTGCACCTACCAAACGTCTCAATTGGAGAGTCTCCTCCCAGCACATGACATGCGTTGTCTCCTTCAACTGCCTAGGGTGAGTCTCCCATGCCTTGCTGCCTGAATGGAATGTGTTAAGGGGAAACAACCAAACACTCCGCGACTGTAAGCAACATCGAAGGAAGATGGATGGGTATGTCCTAAAGGGTATGATCAAGAGTCTGCCAGAATGCTCAAGAGTAATCCTACGAATGACCCTCTCTCTGCCTTGGATTCGCTGATAACCCCCTCGAAGCCATGTCTCCACTAAACATGGTGTCCCTAGATGCTCAACAGTGTCCTCATCAATCCTAGGTGGGATGAATCCAATGGTGCACGTAATGCCCCTTTGTATAAGTCTCCTTGGAGGCAACGCTCCAAGCGCCCACTGCACCACATCATCTGCCACTACATACCACCCAGTATCACCGCACTCCTCAACATGCCAATGTACGTTGCAACCTGTCCCTGTACAACACTTAATACCCCCGCCTACAACTATACCATTTTGTGTCCTGCCTGTGTCGCTAGACTTGTCACTCCTCGCATGTACTTAGTGTGATGTGAGGCACCCCCACTCCACAACGCAACCCAACATACTACGACACACGCCCATGCTTCTCCATGCCCATCTGCAAACCACTGTTCCACACTAGATGCTCCTACCAGTCCCTGGATGTGATGGCCTAAAGCCGTGTCCATATGCGTTAGCCTGCACTCTACCTGTAGCATCACCTCCACCATTGCATCACCATGCTCTCCTATGAAGGGATCTCCACTCCAAATCCTCCCTGAGGGGCCCAAGAAGTGAATCTCTCTAGGTACTAGTAGTGATGCCACCATTGCTCTGCTCCTTTGTGTCACAAGTGTGAGGAATCCCTAGCTCCATACAAGGCACTATTTGGTGGCTTGCCAATGCCACCTCCTTTGAAAGACTCCTGCCATAGTATGCTGATCATCTTGTGATCCCATGCATAACCGTCATACCAAGACAACCCAAGGAGTCTGCCCATAAGATGGTTGACCACTATTGCTGACCAAAACTCCCCTGGCGAATGCGTGTGCTCAGCTGCTAGGTCAACTAAACCATCTAGGATGTAGTCAACCGATATACCAAGGAAATGATAGGTGGTCCATCTCGGATCCCAATGCAAGTTTGGGCATCTGACATCCCCAATGTTGGAGGCTCTTGCTGAGCTACACCCGGGTCCACTACCATCTCCATGGCCCACTCCATGGGGTACCAACCCAGAATCTCTCTCCATCCAACCCCAAGAGAGGGATCAAATGCATGAACTCCCACACATAAAACAACCCCAGCATGCAGATGCTACACTGTGCAACTCAGGTAATCTCATCTCGCTATCATGGTCAACACATGAAACCTGACTAGGTACCTCTGTTTCTCTCTCTCCAATGGGCAAAGACAACCTAACAGTGCTACCAGCCCTGTCTATGTATGCTTGAAGAGGGCTGCTCTCACACTTCAACTTGCACTCTAGCTGCACCATTAGGGAATCCAACCTCTCCCCCATGTGAGTTAATTTGGCCATGGACTCTGCACAAACTACTCTCATGCCCTCCAACTCCTCGTTTTGGTGTAGAATAACCTCTCGCACTAACCTGACCTTCCTTTTTAATTCTAGAAGGTCGGCCTAAAATTGATAGAACTGCTATGGACGTCCATCATCTAATACCTCTGTATCTCCTGGTGCCCCATCAAGGGGGGATATGTCTCCTGGCACCTCCCCCATCTGCTATGTGCTGATATCACCCAAAAACCTGGACATGCCCCCGATCACCTCATCAACAGATGACACTACTGATGTATGCTCTACTGTCTCTACTATGATATCAACTGGAATGGTCAAGGGAGTCTCCAACGAGGATGACTCTTGTGTCACACTGGGTGCATCTACATGCTTCTTACAATTTGGTGTGTCCTCAACCTCATGCTCAACCTCTTCCTCAGGCTCTTGATATCTGCTATGTTTGCACCAACAAAAGCACCCTGTAGTCTCACCCTCCAGCTGTCCCTGCCCTGCGTTCTCCTTTCGAGGAGATCTGGTGTCCTGAGTCTATCGACTTACCCCACATGGTGTAGATGGTTGTACTCCCACGACTTATGCACCTCTAGTGTCTCTGTCATAAGGACAAGGATGGATCTAGTCTCACACCTTCCTCAACTGAGCCAACCTCTCATCGTTCCAGCGGGTTCCACCTTAGAATTCCTGCATACTAAATCTCCCTTGAGCCATGCGTGGCGTATGGTGTGACCTATCACTGTGCATACATGCCCAAATCTCTCCCTGATCTCATTGGTTACCCATAACAGGGCCAAGATCATGTTCTGATATCATTGTAATGTTCCAAATTGAAATTTACAGCGAATAACAGACACATAAACTAGGCTATAACAAATAAAATCATAAACACGAATGCACCATCAAAAACACCAAGAAACTGGGCAAATAAGCTGAGCCATTTTATTAAATTATGAGCTGTAAGTACATATGGCAAGGAACAGGTGCACCTGGGATTACATAAGCAAACTGGAGCAAAACCAAGTGGAGGATATGACCCCAAGAGCTAAGAAACTTCGGCCCAATATCCTTCTATGCAGACCCAAAAATTGACAATTGTTCTTGCACTAGAAATGTTGAGAATAACCCTTTATGATACCCGGAATCACCTGAAAATGCAGCTATAGCTTCTCCCAAAAATACTCATCCAAACCCAGAAAGGAATCTGCTGCAAACGAACCGCTCGGAACCACAAAATGGTGCAATTACTAGCTAAATAATAAAATGTACTGCTTGACAAAAGGGGGATTTCTGGCCTGAAATTTTGCAAATTTAACCTCAGACTCCTCTCAACGAATCCACAAAAACCCAGAAAGGGTTTTGGCTAATTCCAACCTTCCAAAATTGTCCTATTTTGGCACTACGCCCTCCTGCACAAACATTGCTTCCCCCAGTGATGAAATCTGCTGAAATCCTCCTTATTTCTCCTCAATCTGCAATAGGAACGATAAATGAAGTTTTCCCAGATGTTGGGAAGAAGTCTCACATCAAATCTCGACACAAGATAGAAATTAGCGCCACAGAAATGTTGTCCAATGACCCCCTGCGCAGGTCCTAGGAAGATAAATTTGTTCCTCTCAAAAGAAACAATCTCCAGCCCGAAATTCTCCACAAAATTTAGTCTTTCCATGGAGCAACTTCTCGAAAGTTCTCCTGCAAACACCCCCTAGAAAATAGCTGAAATAAGTGGTAAGTGGTATGAGTTTCTCTACTGTGTCCTCCCTAGAGCACGAATTAGCTAAGGGGAATGGCTAAAAGATGCTCCCAAAATTCCACAGGCCTCCCTTCAAATATAGCTAAGCAACATTTGTGACCCAACTAAATAGCTTGAGCAACAAAAGAAATAGATGAGTGAACAAAAGACCCCAATAGCTTCTATGCTCATTCTATTTATAATTTTTCGTTGCCTCCTCATGTGGGCCCCTCCATCCAATATTTCGACCTCCTTCCCTTAGCAATTCGATTTTCTCTCCAATTGGTGCATATTTCTTATAGGTGTGCCCCCCACATTCCACTAGCAAATTAATTTTTTATCCCTCTGTTATGAATAAAATATATATAAATAATATAAATATAAATAATTGTAATGATGATTAGTTAATTAATAATTAGTTAAACAAAGAGGCATGTCTAAGGAGACATGACTGCTCTTGAAAGGGTGCTTACCTGGCTATATATACAAGACCTTCACTCTCAATTGTATCATCATCTTATTCATACTTTCTAATATATGTTCTTGTATCTCAATGGAGATCTTTATTTTCCAAGTTTTCTGGAGTAGTTACCAAGAAGTATGAACTTTGTTCGCTTCATTGTAGTATCAGAGCTATTCGATCCTCTGGCCGCTCACTGCTGTACAGAGTCAGTCTGATCCAGGTCCTTGATTGCTAAAAATCATAAACCTTGTGAAGCACTCACTACACAAATTGGAGTTTCTCCATCTTCGCCAATAGGCCCTTGGCCAAAAAAAGAAAAAAAGATCATATCAAAAAGATATATTAAAAAAAGAGAAAAGAGAAAAAGTACATATAAAGATTAAAAAAAAAGATTTAAAGAAAAAATCATATACAAAATATACTATTAAAAAAAAAATCTGATGTAAATTTTGAAGGAGAACATTCTTATATATAAAAAAGGTTCTACATTATTGATAAAAAGTGCATGACAAAATTAAAAGGGAATCTTTCCAAATATCTTTAAAACTATACGTAAGAGAGAAAAGTGTAGATAAGATTATCTTTATTCTTCATTAAGTGGTTTACTAGCTCTAGGTTTTAGCAACCCATGGTAATTGCCCATAGTATTTTCAAGGTAAAAGAAAAACAAAAAAAATACAAAATCTCTTTATGTGAATGGTAAGTTTTATTTTTACGTAGAGAAATTTAACCGAGTCAAAGGCACATAAGTGGACATATATTTTATATTATACCCCAAAGAGGTGAATAGCGACGTTTCAATAGGGTTGTAACTTTTCAGAAAGAAAACGAAAAGATTATAAATAAAATATATATAAAGAGAAGTTTTATATTATAAAGGGGTATTTTAAAGAAAAATTCAAGTCATAAAATTATTGAAAATATATATAAGTACAAAGCGGGCATTATTATAAAAAGCTACTTAAAAGATTCATATATTAAAGTATATAAAGGGTTAAATCTAGAACTATAAAGAGACATAAGGATAACAAGTTATAGCAAAGGAAGAGTACTTTTTAAAAGCATTATAATAAATATAAGGAGCATTTTATTTAAATAGTTTATTTAAATCATAGTTGCGGGGGAGCGTCCCCCCCAATCGAACCCGCTCCCGAAGCGCGCTCCGAGCGAGAGCGGCTCCGGAGTGCGCTCCCGAAATCGCTCCCGGACGGGAGCGACTTAGGGAGCGGTCGCTCCGTCGCTCTCGGAGCGCTTTTTTAAGCTCGGGAGCGATCGGGGAGCGATCGCTCCCGGGCATTAAAAAATTGCTCCGGGAGCGATTTGAACTGCGCCGGGAGCGGGTCGGCGGAAAAAAATTCCGCGGACCCAAAAAAAATTAAATTTATAAAAAAAAAATTGTTTTAAAAGCCCAAAGGGCATAAAAAAATTTCATTATCAAACATTGAGCTTGGCTGAGAAGCAAGAGCAAGAGCAAAGGAGCAAGGAGCAAGTGCTGAAGAGCGAGGAGCGAGGAGCAAGCCTGCAGAGGTAAGTAACTTAGTAATTTAGCTAATCTAGCTAGTTTAATTTAGTTAGGTAGTAATTTAGTCAATTTTTTTTAGTTTATTGAGTTTTAAAATTATAAATTTGAATTAAATTAATAAATAAGTTAATCACAATAAATTAAATTAATTTGCAGATTGTTGAATCAAAACCCTACAAACATCAAACACCATGGACCTGACTATATTTTGGGCATTTTCCTCTTCCTGGTCCCTTTTATGGTTATTATGGTGCTGGAGAGTAGGAAACAGAGGGGGCAAATTGAAGAGGGGGATGAAGAAGCTGGAGAAAGTTAAATTGGTAAAAACCCCGGTGAGGAGGAGCTGGAGGAGGGTGAACAGGACCCTCAAAAAACTAAACAAGACCAAACCCTATTGTGGAAATTTGTTCACAGGGCTGAAACAGGGAGAGGGGGTGGAACCACTAAATTGCATTGCCCCCATTGCAACACTGATTACACAGGTTCATACACCCGTGCTAGAAGACACCTCTGCGGGAAAAGGCCATGGGATGGAGACAAACAAATAGGAATCAAAACTTTTGCAGCGGTGTCAACAGCGGATAGAGCCAAATACATAAGGGAGGAGGAGGAAGCCCAATACAAATCAAAAAAATCAAGGGGTTTCTTTGAACCAAGCTCACAATCACAAAGAACTCCTTCAGCATCCTCCCAAGGCAGTGGATATGGAGGCTCAGGGTCATCATCTTTAAGGCGTAGAACCATATCAGATTTCCTTGATGAGGGGTGTAGGAATGATGTGGATTCAAAGGTTTACAGGTTTCTCTATGCATGTGGGATACCATTCAACGTTCTTCGCTCACCTTATTGGCACGAAATGGTTTCGGCCATAAATGATGCCCCTAAAGGATACAAGAGCCCTGGGTATGACAAGGCAAGAACCGTTGGCCTTGATAATGAAAAAGCAAAAATATCACATTCTTTGAATAGAATGACAAGTTCTTGGACTGAGCATGGGGTGTCCATTGTATCTGATGGATGGACAAATGTAAAAGGCAAGCCATTGATAAGTGTTCTTGCTGTGTCTGTTAATGGTCCAATCTTTCTAACTGCACATGATTACTCAAACAAGTTCAAGACCGCCATCAACATTGCAGAAGCATTACTTGAAACAATTGACCGTATTGGGCCATACAATGTCATCCAAGTCATCACTGATAATGTTGCTAATTGTAGGGCAGCGGGAGCAATTATTGAGGACAAATACCCCAATATATTTTGGTCTGGATGTTTGGTTCACACATTGAACCTTCTGTTGCATGATATTGTCAAGAACAAAAATGAACAATACCAATGGATTGGTGATTTGTACAAGAAAGGCAAAAAAATGATAAAATTTATTACAAATCATAGCAATACCCATGGCCTTTTCCGCAGTCACTCGAGATTGGAGTTGTTGAAGATTGCGAAGACGAGATTTGGTAGCTATTACCTCACCTTCAAGCGCCTTTTGAAGGTAAGAGAGTCAATGGCTAGCATGGTATCAAGTCCACATTGGCAGGTATTGAAGGAAAGGGCTACAAATGCAGCTGACAGAGGAGGTTTTGAAATGGTGGAGGAGGCTGCTCTTGATGGCCAATTTTGGACAAGTGTGAGGCAAGTTTTGGATTTCATCAAGCCCATTTATCACATGATTCGGTTTGCAGATACAGACAAACCAGTGATTGGCGAGGTGTATGAGCAGATGGACA